>JARJDZ010004416.1:0-21661 GCA_030264555.1 Aleochara sp. GC000083 | reverse complement strand
GATTAATTACGTTTTCATTTGTGTGACAAATTTCAATTGGATTCAATTAAGTTCGAGTGGATTGTTCAATTAATTACAACAATTAGGTGCTAAAATTCTAGACGATTGTTTTGTTTCTGTATGCAGAAAGTAACCAGACAGGAACAATGGATAGTCGAAAATATGTGATTAGCATTACAATGATTTTAACACCCGAAATTGTCTTCGAATTATTGACCCGGCAATTCGTTTCCGTTCATTCCAATTTCAACTTTTCAAAGTTACCCAAAGAAATTTCTTTCTGTAAATTATGTGCAGTAAGAATTTCAAAGTATGTAAAAATTAGCATTGAATCGAACGGTCTTGAAATATTAGTAATCAAATCTTTCAAAGATGCGCTCATTGAGGAAGAATCACGACGATGGCATCAATCGAACGGTAATCAATCTGTATTTTATGTCATGTGGTTTGTCAATTCAATTCGAAATTATGGTACGTCGGATCAGTTATTTATGTTGAATTCCACAATTTACACGCGGAGAAAGCACACAACAAAAAAAAACTAAAACGCCAAATGCCATTACACATTGAATAGATGTGCAAATCCGCAAATCGTTGGCAATTCGCAATTATTGACCATTGGAATTGGCATCCAATCATGAATGAAAAAACTAACGGATTTGTTGATAACTAATGTGCACCAAACAAATTGATCCGAAGAAATCATTAATGATTTAATCATCAATAAATTGAACAATACACCAAAACGTAAATCCACGAAATGAAAACGTTAAAACACCAACTAATTACACGTTGTTTATCAAAGGGAAATCGCTGGAAAAACACTGAATTTCCAGCAGCAGTGAACACTATTTATAATTGTCTCTCCAATTCAAATTTCCACGACGTATTTTTACATCCAATTGTCGGCACCCACAACACCGAATATGCGTTCAATTAATTTGCGAATCGAGTGGAAATCAATCATGCACGAATGCAAAACTTTGAAAGATGCACTCGCGGTGCGCACACATCAACACCCACGGGCATTCGTCAAGCTACTGATTATTTTTGCCGCGAAATGACAACATTTACATTCGCCATTAACATGCCTGCATTGTGATTGTACTTGATAGACGCGATCGGCGATTCCTCACTCTCAAAATGATTACGCATCAAGCTTGCTAGCCACACGATTATCTACTGCATGTTAATAAACTAGTAATTAATACTAATTGAATAGAGGCAAGTGTTCGTCAACATCGTGGATCACACTGTATTCAATTGAAGGATTTATGTAATCCGAAAATGTAGACAAACAATGTTGTTATGGAACAGATAAGAATTCTAATGAATTTATATGGTAACAACAATAAGGAAAATCTCAATGTTTTTGTATCCTTCAAACAACCCAATATGATTTATCAGATTTGTAGTTCTAATTTGGGTTGATGCATTTTATAGTTGGTACAATTCTTATTCAATTAAACCACGATTTTGAAATAAAAAAGTTAACAATAACTCAACAATGCAATTTTCTGAAGACAGAAATAAAAGTCATCTACCATTTAAAAATCCTAATTCTCTGTTAACATGTTCATTAATATGTTTCCTAATTATGTTGTAATGACAAACCAAAAATATTCAAATTAAAGTAGCCAATATAAGAATAATAATCTATTTGCAAAATTTCATGAACAAAACTGCATTTGAATAAACCTACAATGTGATAATTTGATAAATGAAATTGAAGTACTATCTAAAAATATAGCCATTCATTTTCTAATTGAAAGATAAGATAGCAATTTGAACAATGGTTAATGTGTCATAAATTATTTACGGAAAAATTGACCAAAATGAGGAACATTTATCATAACAAACCCACAATGAATCATATTCTCTAGTGTCACACCTAAAATTTAACTTTTAGCTAAAATAAACAAAAATTTAGATCATGTTCATTGCTAGATATTGCCAGCAAATATTTTTGAGCAAATATCAAAAATTCGCTTTTGTTTGAAATAATGGGGAATTGCAATTATTTGTATGAACCGTAAAAATCTAAAGATTATTAGATATAAATGAACATAAAACTAAATGAAGAAAAGATACTTGGATGCAAATATAGACAACCAATAGTACTTACAAATCGTTTGGATCTTGTGAAGACATGTTGATTTGCTTCAACAACTCCTCACGTTCACGCTCCCGCAACGCTATCGTCTCCATAACTTTCTGCTTCTGCTTCTGAAACTCTTTCAGCAAATCCCCACTAAAGCTTTGCTCCAGATTCCCCACGACAGGATCCACAGTGGGTGGCTGTGGCGGCGACAAAACGATATTATGCGCTGTTGCTGCCGGTCGTTCATTCAACGAATCCCTTCGTGAAGACCTCGTTGTCCCTATAGAACCCGGGGATTCCCTGCCCCGATGTTCGGGCGTTGTGGGCATCTTATTTTCAGGACTCTTCGAACGCGTCCTCTGTTGCGGTTGGGGCGTCTTCGAATTTGGCGTACTAGTCTGCTGCTCCTGAATGGAGGGCAACTGCTGAAATTCAGCGTAGGAATTACTTAAGAACACCTCGCCCTCATTCTCGAACAATCGATCCACTGAACTATTCATAGCTTTGGCATTTTTGATCCCTGTCAAGTGGAAACTGGCGAAACTGGAGCGTGTCATCGGATTGCTCGTGTTGATATCCCCCGTACTGAGGGCCATTGCACGAGGGTTCCCGTTGGAGGCAGCCGCATTGTTGTTATGCGCGAGCCCATAGGGCAGCCCATCCAGAGCGGGCATCAGGGATCTCGTCATCGCGTCAGCAGCGGAACGAGGTCGTGTGAAGGGCATCGCTGAATGCGGGAAGGTCTTTGGCTTGATGGGTGTGACGAGCATGTGCTCGGTCCAGGAGGTCTCCAAGGAGGGTCTTTCAAGTCGCTCAACATCCACGTTTAGTGTACGTTGCTCGAAGGGAACGGCGAATGTGTCTGGAGGTATGCTTTGCAGCCAACTGAGGAGGCTGAGGTCGGAGTCGCTGAAACCAACGCTTCCATCCAAAAGTTTTGCGAAATTCATCTCCTGGGCTTGTGTATCTTTAGCCCCAGTTGCTTTCGCCTGGCAATAGTTGACACAGGACTCGTACAGAATCCCCTTGATGATGAGCTGGATGAGTCGGTCATTTTTCGCGGAGGTGTTCGCATTTGGGTCCGCAGACTTACGATCCCCAGGTAGGAACTCCCCAACGAGTGGGTAGACCTCTCGGAAGCATTGCACCCGAGCGTTACTCGGATTCCAATCTTTGTAACTCATGTGGTCAGTGAGTCGAGGTAGGGTCAACAGGAGACACATGTGGGAGTGCTCCTCTTTGGACGGTGCGTACTTCTCCAGCTCGTTGAGCACCTTGACGACCTCCTCGACGGCGTTGTCCACGCTGCTGCCCTGCATGTTCGCCTCCGACTTGATGCACAGCAGCTCCACGTACTTGTGCTTGAGTATCGTGTACGTGAATTTGCGCATGTCGAACGCGTTGAGCGCCTCCAGCGGTTGAATGAACTCCAGCACGTCGTCCCATTGCCCGTCCAGGATCAACTGGCGCAGAAATAGCACGTCGTCCGAGTAGCCTCCGTTGATGACGCCTGTCTCGCGCTCCAGGCTCAGCTGCGTGATGTGCAGCTCGCGATTGTGGAGGAATTCGAGCGCCAGTCGCACGACGTCCTCCTCGCGGAGGGTCAGCCGAGCCGACGGCATCACGTACTGGATTTTCAATCTAAAACACACAAAAACGGCCGTAATTAATACAATGCAACTCTTCAAGACACTGAGGAATCATGGACGCATCTGGCGGCAGCAAGCAGCGAATTCCGTGATTCCCCGTTAAATTGAAAAACAACAGCGTTAATGAACGTCAAGAATTTTCGTATCCGATGGTTGCTCGTTTTCATAAATACTAATTACTTCGTTGAGTCAGGTGCGCATTTACCAAATACAAAGAAAAGGTTTCAATACTAAATGACATTTAATTAAATTAGAGATTTTCCTGTCTTATTTTCTTGTATCATTGAATGACCTATAGAAAAATCCCTTCAAAGAAGTTCAAGGCACAAAGCGTAGATCACTGCAGAAAATTTTGAAAAAAACTTTCAGGCTGCATTGAATCGCAAGGATCAACGGAATGCGTGGTGAACATTCAACGAGAGGTCGTTTGTTTGATAAATTGCAGTCTCTGAAATTCATGCCTTCCGCCAGACTTCTTCAGATTCTTTTACTCCTTCAGAGAGCCCATCAAAACATCATCGTTTATTCATGGCGCGTAAACGAGTTGCTTTTACATTTTTGTTCCCTTGGTGATTTCTGCAGTGATCATCATTTCGAGTCACAATAGTAACAAAACAGACTCATTCCAAGCTTTCAAGGAAAAATCCTTGCGGCAGATGAATGATAAAACCTTCTATAATGACAGGACCGTTGATTATTTCTTCTTCTTCTATTTTTATACAACTTGGTTGAAGATGAGTAAAAAAAGAAGTGGATTTTTGTAACTACTTCAAAATTTTGTTTTCCTCAGTTGAAGAGTAAAATCAGACCACATACCAGAAGAAAATCTCACAGCATTGACATTACATTGGTGAACTCGTTGGTATGAAAAAATAAGTGCAGAAAAATGCAGGAACGCGTAAAATTGCAGATTGTTAGTGAGCGGGAATTGTGCATGAAGCAAGCAGACGTGCCTGAAGTGGAAAATGCTGCAATCATTTGTCCATTCATCCCGACAATTATTTGATGACATCACGTGAGGACAATTTGTCCACGATGTATATAATTTCGCCTAGTCTTAACGGAAAGGTAGAATTTTCCACATCAAGTAGGAAGAAATATTTCAGCTATATATAAAACGAATGATTCAGTTGCGTGATGCAAGACATCGGTTCTTTGATGATTTTCCATAATGTTTACGCCAAATTGCCTCCACTTTATGCACTCTGTATGAAAAGTTTCAATGAGTGCAAAATGCCTCTACATAGACGTGACACGTACATAAAAACAGATTGCTGCACTTCCCATCCCATACATAACGCAATTTATGTAATGATACGATGCGCAATTGAGCAGAAAATCGTTCCATATCAACTTCAAGTAATCAATTTCAATGATGTTGACATCATACTTGTAACTAATATTGCACTGCATATGGTATGCATCACAGACATTGAAAATGTAAACGCGTTTTTGGGGAAATATTGAATTTGCCAAATTGACGACAAGGCCAATAGCATTTCCCGATGGAATTTTGCAAATCTAAAAACTGTAATTGAAAGTACATTAAATTCCCTACAAAATAGACTTCGAGCCATTAAGATTGGACTACCGGTTGCCGAAAAACATTGATTTTAAGTGTTAATTGAAAAAAATAATATAGACAGATTGACGACAAGGCCAATAGAATTTCCCGCTGGAATTTTCCAAAAGTAAAAACGGTAGTCGAAAGTATATTAAATTCCCTATAAAATAGACTTTGAACCATTCGGATCGGACTTCCGGTTGTCGAGAAAACATAAACAATAAATGACACATAGAAACAATCGAACTTCCTACGTTGCATTTAAAACTTGTCTTGTTTCCATCGTTATGCTCATTCTTCTGGGCTTCTTGCATATTCTTAGCATTCATTGTCAGTTGTTGCAAGCTCACAGTTTTTTGCCTCCCTTTCAGCGCATAATAACACCGTTGATGGCTGTATGGGTAATTAGCAAAAACATGCAACGCGGGTTTCTTGACCCTTGCTTATAAAGTTCAAAACTCTTCCTCCCTGATTGCTCAGCTTTACTCTACGCGTTCGTAAGCTTTCATTTCGTTTCCTCGTCGGTTCGTCTGGCTTTTTTGCTATGCGGTTGAGCTTCCTTCGAATCAAATTGCTGGCTACTCTGTGTACGAATGTGCAGTCACTTGCACTGATTATTCAGAAAATTCATAATCATAAAACGAGTTTCATTATAAATTGCGATTATCATATTGTGCACTCCATTCACTTTAATAAATAAATAAGTAAATAAACCTTTCAGCTTGTAGAATATTGTTTGGGATTTCGAATTGAGGCTTCAATAATTATGTAGTTTCACTGAGGACCTAGTTCAATAATTAACATGCCAATAAAAGCAATTATTTATTACAACTAGATATTAGCCTTATTGGATGTAAGGATGGCAGCTCATTATGATTCACGGTATTATATTTGATTTGTTTGTGGATGTAATAAAAATTGTAGTCATAAAGAAGCGTATTAAGCTGCAATTAGTAGAGAAATATATTACACAAGTTAAGGTAATAGAAAATTAGGAATTATGAGTTGTAAATCAAATGTGTACCATTAGTAAAGACAAATTTATAATAATATTTACAAAATACCTATTAAATACTTTAAAACTGAATTAAAACTAAATTTCCAATCAAATTAAAGGAAAATGATAGTAATTTAATAAAACTTTAATGTCTTAAAATTGTCAACCATTAAAATAAAGTTGTTCAAAGTTCAATCAACTTAAACATATCACTGAATATTTAAATTGAGTAAATTTTAAACTTTGAATCTTCTTCAAGAATTATTTTGCAACTTCCAATTTTGAAGAGTAACTTTGTAATTTCTGATAGTAATATTAATTAACTTGAATAAAATTGAATTGAAAAACAATTTATTAATTCATTTTAAAGCAATTATTTAAAAATTTCTAACTAATTTCTAATTGCGAAAATTTGGAATATATCAGAAATAACAGATGTTTAATTAATGTACCAAATTATCTTACAAGAAATATGCAGTTATTGGCATAAATTTTCATTTGCAAACCTCTCACTTTCTTTCAGCATGCACTGCAAAAACTTTCTTCTACTCCTTAATTTGACCACATTTATAGATAATTTGTCAGCATTATGTTCCATACTTGTTTCGTTTTGCATTTGTAAGTGTCAAAGTATCATTAATTACGATAAGAAGTGGACATATTCAATGAAATGAAAACTTGGCGAGGTGATCAACTCCAGTAGTCAGAAAGACTATTGAATTGCAAGTGTGAATTGCAATCTTGACAAGCAACATGCGTTCGTTTATAATAATTGATTGGCAATGAACAAGTTTGTACAAGGACGATTTGTATTGATTTATTTTACATTACACTACTAACCAGTATTTTGATCAATGATCAGGAATTTTCAAGGAAGATTCAAGGTTGTGGAATTTAAATTTTCTTGAGAAGATATCTCATAAACAATAATAGTTACTACTGATAAGAGATATCAAGAACAAGTGTAATTGAGGTGTAGATTACATTGTAAAAGTTGCATGAAAATTTTGGTACAATGAGATTACATAGAGGTTTTACATACAATAATGTTCTTTGGTTTAATTCTAAAGTTTTGTTCTCATATTAGTGTACATTTTGTTGAACAATTAAGGCTTGCAAAAAATCTTAATCAGATTGTAATCCTTCCAATTCAAATTGTAATGAGCTGTATGTTAACTATCAAACAAAATCTGTATGATATTGAAGTTGAAAATTACAAAACCAGAAGCGCCCATAACAAATAACTACTCATTGCAGAAAACATAATGCTCCAATCTAAATGCAAAATCTCTCAACTTCCAGAACTCAATTATACCTTCAACTTGCACTTTATTCGTTTAATATCGCAGAATATAGATCTTTATCGTAAAATGTATTCACATTACATCCAACACGATGCATCCTCATTTATCCACATAATTATTTATAATAAGTCATCAGGATGCAAATACACCTCCGATTTGTATCCCAGCACGCGTCACATGTTCAACTCGGGATCCAACGAAAATATAACAGAATGTTAATCGTTTGTACAATTCCCAAACAAAACAACAAATACCGAGCACAAGCAACAGCCGCGTGCATAATCGCATTAAGTAGACAGAAACGAATGTCGGCGTGCGATTTAAAATTTTAATTAGTTCACTCGAAAATGTGCTTGCACATTTATAGCGGCCATCCACGTTCAAGATACAGCTCGACGCAAGGAAAGAGAGCATAAAGTCTTATTCGAGCCGCTGCTTCATGTTTGATGCGTGTGCGATCTTAATTAGAACACAAAAGGCACGCTGAAAAGTAACACACAAACCGAGAGCACGTTACGTTACGTTCGTAATAAAACCGATACGAATTGTGCCTCATATTTGAATGTTTAAGTTAATGCATTTCCATATCACCTATATCCATATCAAAGCTAATTAATAATTACATTTGAATAAACACACACCACGAAATTACTCATTAATTATAAATTGGTCCTGCTAAATGAACATTCGATATTTTAAAAGTAATGAGACATACATTGCATGGAAATAAATTTCCATAATATTGTATGATAGCATTCACATGTAAAGTGATAACTGATCAAGCTTTCATGTACGTGGTGAAAAAAGAAAGTAATTAAACAACTTAACATCTGACATGCGACCATCAAGAATTTCGCATTAAAAATTCCGAAATAACGACCGAAATAAGAGAACGTCCATTTAAGACAACTTTTCGAATGCACGTACGATGCTCTGACCGCATTGGCCCTAATTTAAGATAACAGTACCAAGCGAATAATTTTAAGTGCCTTCGTTTTTGCACACCAAAGAAGAAGAAATGAGCAAGCATCGTACCATCATTATCGCACCTGGTTTTAAATTCAGTCGAAGAAAAAACGGAGGCATCACGAATCGAAGCGATTGGAGATAATTAATTAGCGCAACAACAATGGGAGAAATTCCTTGGTAAAAACGTTCAGTAATGTCATGGATCATTTTTTAGAAGGACATTTATAAGATCTTAAATGGTATGAAAAATCGATTACAATGCATTTCAATAGCCTAATAAATCGTTGAAAGAACAATCGATGATGCGATGATTATGATGAATGATTGAGAGTAAATAAAAAAGAGCAGTTATTGTTGATTAAGTCGTCATTAACTTGTTTAATTATAGGATTACTGTATTTTAATCGATTGCTACAATAAATTGCGAGTGCAACAAATAAATCGCTCTTCATGAACACCGATGTAATTAAGCTAATCAGGCACCCACCGGGTTACATCATCGGATGTTCGAGCTGTAATCATAGCATTGGATGACTGAATGAAGTATCGTTGAACAAGAGGAACAACAATAAGGTAATAACTTAAAGAAGGTGTAAATTTATGCATGGAAGACAAGTCAAAACGTGCGTTTGTTCGTTGCGTATTTGAATACGTAACATATTTTCATTCTAGTTTTCATTTCCTTTCAAAACAACATATCAAAATACACAATTCAACAATTCCAAGATGATGAACCTTCCTCTAACTTTATCTTTTATTATGATGTAGTGGGCTTATTCATAGACACACGATGAATAGTTATCTCCTGATTATATTCGATTGTGTTAACAAAACGTCTTTCTCTATGTATACAAGCGTGAAAAATGAAATAACTGGATCTTAAGATGTAAAAATGCTATGTAGATGATGCTGATTATTAAATTCACATTGTTATAGATGGATATACTTTTGTGAGTTATAAGAAGTGTAGCAACATCAATGTGTAGTCTTCACGTATAGAAGGTAATTAATGACATTGGTTTATAGTTTTATAGCTTCTAGCGACTTAAAGATAAACAGAAGCAGTGAACAGAAGGTAGATAGGCGTACGAGTTTGCAGAAGAGGTGATGCAATGTGGATGCCGTTGGCTCATCCAATGTCTGATTAAGTAAACTGTTGTTATAGCCCGACAAGTGCATCGCTCTTAATTAGTTTAAAGTGCGTCAGAAAAGTGAAAACAATTGGATGTGATGCTTGATTGACGGCCAAGGAAATTTATCACGTTTATCCCGGTTCAAATTTCTAGTTTACACTCTTTGTTTGAGGATGTGAAATGAATTTTTGATTTATTTCTTGGTAGTTGTATGCCATCTGGTTTATAGGAACAAAAAATTGTGGTGGAAAACTGATTAATTACCAAAGTCGCTAATTACTGATTACAATTAAGTGTGAACATTATTTAACATGTTAATTATGTTTCAAAACTGCAGAACTTTTTTGTATTGAACAAACAGTCAGAATCCAAATGTTATTAATTTTTGGTTTCAAGACTACAAAGTTTTTCCAGTTCAAAATGAATAAAACTGTAAGATTTATAATACACATCTCAACAAATACTTTTAGTCAAAATAATATCAAAAACTAAGTTGACAATTAGTTTGAACAGTCAAAATTGAGTTTGGTGCTGAATTTCTTGAATTTAATTTCGTCAATAAAATCACAACAATTTCACATAGAAATTTTGCCTTCAAACTTTATAGCATTGTTTTTTGGTATTAACTTCTTTGTCTAATTGTACAATTAAATTAAAAACAAAAAAGTAAAACAATTAATTGAACTACACACCTTCCACGAAAACAATTCCGTCTGTATGTAACTGGAATGCAAATCTCGGTGGAAGTCACAACGACCATACTTTGTTATGATCGACCATGGTTTCCGTTGTATATTATCCCAACTTCACTGGCTGCACCAACGCCAATGTGCAATTTTCTGCGAATCTCTTGTGACAAATCCGCCTGCATGCAGCAACTGCTCCTCAATCCCAAATGGAATACAAATGTAACAATATCTTGAATGAAACAAAGTTTCAACACAAATCACCAACGTAATCGCAATCGTATGCGCACCCACGTCCTACACCCAAGAATCTCGGACTTGCCAATAAAATCCATCCACCTACTTTATCTCGTTCGCGCACGAACAAAACTTTTCCGTGACTTTGCGCCGATTCAACGCGAATGCGGCCAAAAAATCACCGCTTTTCGTCGCGAAGACAGTTAGGCGAGCAATGTCCATAAAAGTTTCGGGCGTTCGTCGTACGAAATATGCCGGAACGCGCTAATTTATGCGTGAAATGTGTTTTGGAGTCGCGCGTATGGAAGTCGTCGCGTCGGCTGCCGAAGAGGAAATAACCGGCATCGACGATGGTCGTTGATGATGGTATACTCGTCTGGGGATTTACCTTCCTTCGATGCAATAGTAACGTGGAATATCCGTTCTCGGATAGCGACGAAGAAGAAGACTACGGATCGCGCACTACATGCTGGTTTTGTTGTTGGAGAAGTAGTGATTCCGCGCACGACGACGGCTTCTTCGAGTGCGCACCACGTTGCGCGCTCCACGTCTCTTTTCTTCGACGTGAAGACGGACAAGACAAGGGAAGCCGTGCCGAGCAGTGTCTTTAATACGCTCACATACCGTAACTCTTCATTCGATCCAGCGATGCAAAATGTGCTCATCCACCTCGCCAATTATACGGGATGTTGCAAATTAACTCTACTTCTTTTGTTGTTCTTCTAGGTTCACATTTGATGACTATTTTTCTGCAAGGTCTTTGAAAAAGTGACTAAGTAAGTTCTTAACAAAGTTTCCACAGCATTCCAGTTTATGTTCTATCCATAAAAGATGGGATAGAATGAGCAATCAGTTACAAATTCTGTTCTCAAAATTCACCACCAACTTTTCATTAAGTTGGAAAGTTAAGAGAAGTTAATCCTATTTTTCGAAGTCCAGATAATATTCTTAAGTTGAAATCCAAGTCAATCGAATACAAGTTTTGCACCTCTATAAACAACTAAATAAATTAATAACATATTCGTCGTTACCTAAAAATAATCATGAACGCATTTCAATCCAAATGTCGAAAATTTGAAGCAGATCGAACGATTCATTCTCGAGATATTAATGAAAATATGATTCCATACATTTACTCTCAATTATCAAGTTTTACCGCCCCCGATGGGGGCGGCTCACCCTGACGAAGCATTCTCCTTTAAATGAGTCAATGACCGAAAAAATTTGGTGAGAATCCATTTAATATTTCAGTCATAATTTTACTTTTTCTAAATTTTCACAAGAGTAAACTGCCGCCCCCATGCATCTTAGAGGGCGGCAACCACCTCCAATTGTTTCCTCTACTATCAATTGGTATATATTCCAAATTTGGTAAGTATTCGTCGAGCCGTTTTGGAGAAAATCGCAAACAAGTTTTCGTATACACAAAAGTATAAACAAATTAATTAATAACAAACAAATAATTTGTTAAAAATCCATTTTGATCATGCAGATATGTTTATACGTTTATAATAAATAAATGCTGAAAATTTGGTGCAGATCGAACGCTTCATTTTCGAGATATTAACGAAAATGTGATAAAAGAAATGAGAAACAATCGAATAATTTGAGGTAAACATGCCGCTTAAGGTCGTTGCTAGGGAAGGCCAAACTCGGAGTTTTTAACCTTAGCAACGGCAATGTAAATCAAATGGGAGCCGCCATCATGGATTTTCGAGCCCATGTTTCCGGCTTTAAGATATTTGGTTCATTCAATTGCCTATGTAAATTGCCATAAGAGAAGTTTTTGCGTGTAACTCAAAAAGTACTTGACCGATTTTCAAAAACTAAAAAGCAAATTAAAGAGCGCATCTTTAGCAATGCCATGACAGTCTTCGATTTTTAAAAAATGTCATAATATTTAAATAATAAATTAATTTAAAAAAGTTCAAATTTGCGATGTATAGCTTGAATAAACTATTTATAACTTTTAAACCAATAAAGATGCCAACTTCGTTCTTTTACAATTTTATCTTATATGAATAAAATACCACATTTTTGGCCCTCACAAAACTTTTTGAATGAAAAATCCTTTAATTTTGAAAGTTTACTAAAAGAGCATTAAAAGGATGTGAAAACTAAAGTATAAAGTTTAAATAACTCAATTCTCTCATCAAGTTTTTAGAACGATGCAATTATCAACTTTTTAATAGATTTGCCCACAAAGAAAATCATAAAAACCAAGAAATAATATCAACAAAGTGTCCAATACCGTTCAATCGCTATGCAATTGGTATGCCCCAGGTTCATCCTTCTCGTCCTCTGACCAAAGATAAGCAAGAGAGGCTCCTCGACAGCAGCTCATAAGCCAAAGAAGCCGAAGATGTCCAGCAGAAGTCCATGTTAGCCAAAGTACGGACATGAATGCCATTAGATACGACCGATCAGCGATAAAAATACATGCAAGAGAGAGCAATCGGCGTCCAAGTACAGATGATGCACGCGTACAATATGCAATTGTACGCGGATTAAGTGAGAGCTTCCGAGAAGCTGCTGGCGATGTATGCCCAAGACGCAAAAAGTACACATGCAGGAATACGCGAGGAATACGAAAGGCCTTCAAGCTGCTGCCTCGTACGATGCGGCAACAAAGAAGCGCACGCAAGTTTGCAGCTGATGCGAAAAAAGAAATGCCATCCAGAGTTCTTGCGGCGCAGCAGAGGATGGCACGCAGAAACGAGGCCTCCTATCGACAGCCGTTTGGAATCGTATGAAGAAAAACGAAAAATGCGAGGTGCAAAGGTGCATACATGAGGAATGTGCGAGATGTCAGAACAATAAATCTACCATGGAAAGCTGGTGATCATCGGGAAATGGTACCGCATGACAAAAAGTCCAACAATGCCACGTGAGTAACATTGTTGTTTGAGAAAATATTATCGAATCGAGAAATTATGCTACATAAATCCATCCTGGTGATCAAGATTGATAGAAACTTCACCAACTTCAAGATTGATACACTAGAAGATACAGTAGAACTTAAGTAAAAAAAAATGTAAGGCATAGAAAAATTGTGATACAATATTGCTAAAATTTAATGATACCACAATTTAACGTGAATTATTATGATACAAACTACAGTCTTATTTCGTCGCAGGTCAAATCAGTACTCGTTACTAGGTAATTGATTGAAGATTTCTCCTTGTTTGTCATCTTTAGTGAAGAATCAAACTTGTTTGCTTCAATGTGATTTGTCTCTACTTCCATACATATAATTATCAGCAAAGCACTCGGCAGAGAAAATACAAACTTGTTTAGTGATTTTCTAAATACCAAATGGCACGATTTAATAAATTTTTATCGTAGCATAAAACTGGGTTAAACCTTATCCGATGATATAGTTAACATATATTTTACAGTCATCATTGTAAAGCCAACATTTGTCAATAAATTGACCAGCAACATTATGCTCAAATATATTAGCCATTTGGACTGCCAGAAACAGAAAAGTGAAAATGCAGAAATTTCATTTCTATCGATATAAATTATGATTCGTGACAATGAAATAAATTGAACTTGAGAACTTTCTTTTAGTTTCTGAACGTCACCGGAAATTAAAAATTCCATTCATGTGCATTTGATCTAAAATATTTATAGAATCTTTTAATTGGGAAAGTTTTCAACATTCACTCAAATAGTTTTGTTGCAACTGTTGCTAATTAAGTTTGCAAAGCATATCACAGATATAAATTCTTACAAATGTTTATATACTATTTAAATTTCGTCTTACACAACTGATCAATGGTTTATTCAAATTTGACCTCTTCCTACGTTCATTCATATCATACAACTTGAAATGTATACAAATCCAAATATAGCCAAGATCTTATCAGAAGTAATGAAAGTAAGCGTTGTTGATTTTATCAACCAATAAGTATTACAGTCAATAATAGAAATGAGTCGACTTGTGAGCATCTGCAAACAATCGTCCTACATAAATAGTCAACGCACCTAACGGAAAATAATACCTTTATCAAATCGCTATATAGGATGTTTCATCAATCATCAATAATATCCTATTAAACATCGCTAATTGCAACAAGTTATACCTGCAATTATTTTCTAATTATCTCTTCAGATCTATCATATATTTCAGTCATTGGACAACATATTTTTCGAACAATGTACAATTTTTCAGTTTAAACGCACATTCACGCCTACAAACTTTTTTACAGTAGGTTATTAATTCCTATTGCTCACAAAAATGTTTACAATGATATATCTATAATGTACCGGCATAATTCCAACAATAACAACGGTATATTTCAGCTTACTATAGAGTTTTCACGAAATATGGAATAGAAAAGAAACCTCAGATACAAAGTTATTGATTTTTCGTTAAGTGAAAAGTATGCCATCAGATAATTTGAATGTTTCATTGTTTGTGACAAAATTAAGTTACTAATCGGTGCAATCCACCCTCAAATAACAAATAATAAATTTGTTTTACAATGTTGCAATAATTTTAAGAAATGATAATCTTGCAATATCAGCAATTATTGTGGTACAATGTAAATGTGATAAGCATTCATTTTTAAATAATTTTCATAGTAAAATATGCCTTCATCTGCCGGTTATTATTGTTTTTCGTAATTATATGCTACGACTAAACGCATACGTAATTAATTACTCATTAACCCATCAAACTTTTTTAAAGCTCATCTAATTAAGACAGAATAATTGCATACTAGTCCAACGCATTTAACATCCAGCTTTCTAAAGCAAACATTTGCTGACAGTTGAATAAACATTTTGATTTTTCATATTATTTACCGCTAAGTTAATTAAAAACAAAAATCAATCAAACGCGTACAAACTTAATAAATTCGTAACTAAATTAAGTACATTTAACAAAAGGAGCTTACAGTAAGAGGAAATTCCAAAGATATAAATAAGAGGTAAACATTACCGAATGTTGGCGTTTATAAATCCACGATTGGTGCCAAAAATCCTTCTACTCTAGCACTACGTGCAGAATTAAACACTGCACAGTTGAATTTAATTAGCATCAATGAATGCTTCACTTTTTTCAGTTCTTATTGGTATTTTCAATAAATGAACAATCATAAGTTACATTGAGCGTTTTCAACGTAAACAACGTTTAAAAAAAACTAAAACGTGCGGTCACTCATGCAGATCGTGGACAACTGATGCAGACTCGTGTTCGTATCGATGACGTCGTCGTCCAAGAGAGTTGCTTGCTGGCGAGGTGTCCAAGATCGAGAGTAACCGACGTAACCAATAACCAAACCAAGCAGGTAACAAACAGCAAGTTCAGTATGCGATTTTGCTGCTAAAGTACCTTTCATACAAAGATCTCAACTGTTTTTCTACAGTATAAACAGTTTAAACGTATAAACAGTTTGCAAACTTTCTGACATAGAATTATCCGCCTCATTTACAAAATTTTTGCAGACATCTAGATTATAGAACAATGAATTTCATGTTCAAAACGTATTTCTTTAACTTCTTCGCAAGTTATAAGCGATGCTAAGAAAAAGAAGGATTTCGTGCGGTCTCATTTCGACTTGAAAAATACCAGATACGAGTATTATTTGGGCATCCAGAACTTGTTCCGCATTCTGTAATGTTGATCACGTAGACGGCCGTAGAAACTGCCGTATTTCACCATTGAAGACAAGAAGACTGCATCGAACGACACGAAATTCTCTGTCAGCTGCCACCCATCCGAGAGAACAGATGTTTTGCAGCGCCTCACCAACTCGGTTTTTAATTAAAACGTTAATTTCAAATCGCATTGAAGGACGGCACATTCATAAAGCGTTTTTCGGTCCTGAAAGCTATTTAAACACGTTTTTAACGACGTAGCAATCCGTGCATTTTATGTTATTAAATTGATTACCATTTAATATCCTTGGATAATTCCTAATCGTACAGCAAACGTTCTCTATGGGATCTCATGTTCAGATCATTCACAATGATTCATAATCAGCATCCTCATACTGAAAAGCAATGCACTTCCTCTTCATTTGGATATTCGAATAAGCTATAGAACGCTCAAATGACACAGTTTCATTCCAGACACATTTCGGAGACTGGAGCTATTTTAAACTGAGTATAAATAAATCACCTATGCGTTTAATGGTCGCTAATGGTCATCCTAATCCTGTATGCATTTTACATCTACAAATAGACAACATATAAATAAGTAATATAATCGCAACGCGAACGACATTCATTTCTTAATGATATTTACTTTTCAATTCGTCTATCCTGAAATAGGCTGAAGAAGTAATACAGCTAAAGAAGACAGTACATGAAGTAAATGTGAAGCTCCATGGCATTGAATCTTCATTCACATTTCGTGATCGTGTGCTGTTCAGTGAACGCCAAAAACAAACGATCCCATGGAATGACTCACTGATTACGAGTGCGACTGTCTACACCTACCAGCTTAATGCCGTTTGTCGCATAAGCAAATACACATTACAAACGTTCCGAATTAATTAGCACCGGGTGCAATCGCGATGCAAATGCATCGATGCCGATTCAGAGCAAACGTCGTGCTTCGATTGTTCGCGAACGACTCTGTTCGCTGCCCGCTCGCCTGTTGCATTGAAATTAATTAACTTCGCCTATTTCGGTATAACGTTCACGCTAAAACAACTTATATCAATATTCGTTGCCATCAACTAATTGAAACTCTACGGTCAATTTAGTTAGTAATAAAAAACTAACGAAACAAATGCGTTGGTGAAACGCAAACTTACCGTAAAGATTTCCCCGATACTCGGCTGTCCTATGTAACTTATCTAATCGAAGATATTTTTGCTCATCTGCACTAAATCCATTGTCGTTGAGTACTTAGTTGTATTCCATCGGCCCAGTCACTCACCAGTCTGAGATTTGTCGCTATGGTGCACGACAGCGGCTGCACACTTCTTGTTCTTATGGTATGTATTTAAAACAATAACATTATCTCGATTGTCTCCGGGCGATATCTTGTAGTTTACATACTCTGAATCGTGTAGACTAATCATCAAATGTAATAAATATTGCTCGGTACTTGATTAATCAAGTAAATTGGTGTCAGGTTTTAGGTTAGAATTCACTCACGGCTGCAGGCAACTGAACGATTTTGCTGATGGTAGTTACTCAAGGTGCCGCAAAAATCGATGATTTCATGGCGCTACAAATTGTGAGTTATTTTATAATGTACCATATGCAACCAGCCATACAACGAATAATTTATTTGATGTTTTCAGTGATTAATAAATTTTAAGATGAATTTTCTAAATATAAACATTGGAATTCTCGGACATGTTGACTCTGGGAAAACTAGTCTGGCTAAATGCCTGTCTCAAGTAGCCAGTACTGCAGCATTTGATAAAAATCCACAATCTCAAAAACGAGGCATTACACTGGACTTGGGTTTCAGTAGTTTCAGCATTCCAATGCCTAAACATTTAACTAGTGATAAGGATACCATACAGTTTACTTTAGTGGATTGTCCTGGACATGCCAGTCTAATTAAAACAATCATTGGTGGCGCCCAAATTATTGATATAATTTTGTTGATTGTGGATGTTACCAAAGGGATTCAAACTCAAACAGCTGAATGCCTGGTTATTGGAGAAATTACTAATAAGAGGCTGATTGTTGTCCTCAATAAAATTGATTTAATTCCTGCATATAATAGAGAGCAAGCCATCAGCAAGGTAATTAAAAAGGAAATTTTATAATATAATTTAACAATTAAAATTCCAGGAAAAAACTAAAATTAAAAAAGTACTCTCATCAACTGCTTTTGGTAGAGAGGAGATTCCAATGGTTGCAACATCTGTAAATCAGGATGATATGAGTACTTCATTAGGAATCCAAGATTTAATTAATACTCTTGCTGATTCAATAATGTTACCTAAGAGATCCAGTAAAGGTGAATTCATATTTGCTGTAGATCATTGCTTTGCATTGAAAGGACAAGGGACCATAATAACTGGCACAGTACTGCAAGGATGTATAAAAGTTAATGAGGTTTGTTAATATTAGTTTATTAGAATCAAATTATGTAGCCATTAATTACAGATGCTTGAAATTCCTGCACTGAGTATGACAAAGAAAGTGAAATCAATGCAAATGTTCAAGAAACCAGTACAAGTTGCAATGCAGGGAGATCGACTTGGTATTTGTGTAACACAATTTGACCCAAAATTACTTGAACGTGGCATAATATGCTCTCCTGGCTTAAGTAATTTCATACAATGGGCAATTGTAGAAATAAAATTGATAAAGTATTTCAAAAATCCCATAGAAAGCAAGGTAAAATTTCATATTACCATAGGGTATGAAAGAGTATTGGCACAAATTATACTATTCTTTAGAGAAGATGACCCAAACCAAAAGTTTGACTTTGAAGCAGAGTATAGGTATTTAGATAACATTAGCAAAGAAACAAATAAGCATAATTGCTTTGCTTTATTACAATTTGATAAACCAATACATGCTATCAAAAATTCATTAATAATTGGATCTAAGTTAGATATTAACATTCATAAGAATTGCTGTCGTCTAGCCTTTTGGGGATACTTGCTTGAAGAATCTAATACTGATGAGTTGACAGCTAGTTTAAAAATTTATAAATATAAAGAAAAGGTTGGAATAGTTGATAGAATTGTAAATGCAAACAATATCATTGTAAAAAATATGTTTAAGAAGGAAACAAATTTGGATAAGTTTGTGGGAATGAAAGTTGCCTTACAAAATGGTGATATTGGAACTATTGAAAGTAGCTTTGGGCAAAGTGGAAAAATTAAGATTCATTTTCAACAGGGTATGTCTTTAGAAAAAGAAATTGACCTCTTGGCTTTAAAAAATACAAAAGTTTCTTTACAATTTAAAAAATACCTCTTTAGTGATAAGCTTGCAACATAACATGGATTTTCTTCAGCAAAGATTTTACTATTTTTGTATTTATAGTATAACTTTTGATAGTTAAAATTAAATCAGCTAATGATCAATTATTACTAGTTGAATAACAATAAGTGGTAAAAGGTTGGGATAGAAAATGAAATTACTAATAAAAAGCATGGTATACTGAAAAAACTTGGCAGCGTTTTAAACACAAATTGAATTTTTGTGACCCATTCTTTGTTATTCTAATAGATTATTTTTAACTATAAAATGTCTTTAAAACTAGTTAATTTAAACTGTCATAAACTAGTAGCTTATATAAGTGATTAAATATCTCATATTGGATTTTTGTTATAGAATCCTGAAGGTGAGGTAATAGTCTTGTCTCATGCTCATCCACCTGGAGGTTCAGAAAGAGGCAACTATCTGCACACAGAATTTTCCAAAGGAAGAAGACTAATCTGGGTGATTGGACAGGATTCATGGAAATCTTGAAGGGGACGTTTTGCATGATGGATAAATTTTAAGCAGTGTTGGATATTTTGCAGAAAATATCAAGGTATTTTTTAAACAATTCATTCATGCATATTCAATATGTAAACAAATGTCTTATTATTTTGATTTTTACAGATTCTGCGAGTATGGTGTCGTCATTAAGTTGATGTAGGAATTTTAGCCAGCGTTGGACATTATGCAGGAAATATTAAGGTATTTCGTAAACATTATTTCCGCATATTCAATATGTGCGAGTGTGATTGAAGTCGCTATTAGATGATGGAGTAATTTTAGGCAACGTAAGACATTTTGCAGCAAATATTCAGGTATTTTGTAAACATTTCATTAAAATTAAGTCTCAGGGCAATTAGCGTTACAGTTTTATATAATTTTCCTCGGAGAAATATGCTTTTTTCGCGTTTTAATTTGCAAAAGCTGCAATTTTTTATATGCAGTTCTATACATTTTTGCTTGTAATACTCCAACCAATTATCCGATCTTTATCATTTAAAATCAGGATAGAAGCCACTTAAATTGTCCATCGTTTGCGGCATAGTTTGATTCAATTATCTTCCGGGAAATATGATTTTTCCGCGTTTTTGCATTTCTCGAACCAATTGTCCGATCTTTATAATTTAAAATTAGGATTATAGGCAATCAAATTATCCATCAATCGCGGTATAGTTTGATTTAATTTTCCGCGGGAAAATACTGTTTTTTGCGATTTACTTTGCAAAAGTTACCAATTTTTTTTGCAGTTCTGTTCATTTTTGCTAGTATTTCTCGAACTAATTGTCCGATCTTCAAGATTTAAAACTAGGATTGTAGGCAATTAAATTCTGCATCAATCGCCGTATAGTTTGATTTAATTTTCCGCGGGGAAAATGTTTTTTTTAGCGTTTTAATTTGCAAAAGTTACAAATTTTTTGTGCAGTTCTGTACATTTTTGCTTGTATTTCTCGAACTAATTGCTTGATTTAATTTTGCGCGGAAAAATGTTTTTTTTTTTCGCGTTTAAAATTTGCAAAAGTTGTAAATTTTTTGTGCAGTTCTGTACATTTTTGCTTGTATTTCTCCAACTAATTGTCCGCTCTTCAAGATTTAAAATTAGGATTGTAGGCAATTAAATTCTGCCAGTCAAAAAGTCCCATTACTTTTCGAGTTATTCAACTTTGAAGAAAGTTGCTATTTTTGCAAATTTTTCAAAGATTATAGTCTTTGGTACATTTTTGCACATTTTCAAAAAAGTTTCAAGATTTTCAGGAAATGTTGCTAGAAACATTTAGTACCTAATTCTGAATGAAACGCAAAAAAAAAATCAGTGAAAAAGTCCCATTACTTTTCGAGTTATTCAATTTTAAAGATTGTTGCCATTTTTGCAAATTTTTCAAAGACTATAGTCTTTGGTACATTTTTGTACATTTTCAAAAAAGTTTCAGGATTTTCAGGTAATGTTGTTGGAAATATTTGGGCACTAATTCTCAATGAAACGCAAAATAAATCAGTCAAGAAGTCCCATTACTTTTCGAGTTATTCAACTTTAAAGATTGTTGGCATTTTTGCAAATTTTTCAAAGACTATAGTCTTTGGTACATTTTTGCACAATTTCAAAAAAG
>JARJDZ010004412.1:0-10790 GCA_030264555.1 Aleochara sp. GC000083 | reverse complement strand
AGGATTTCGCTACCAAATTCCACCTGTTTTAGTTGAGGTTATATTTACTTTTATTTTTATTTATGCTGATTTTTCCTTTTCTGGCTTTCCACCTTGCTGGTCTTTTATTCTTTTCCAGGAATAAGTATCTGTTTTATGATTTCTCACTACTTTCAGCTTTATTTGTCACTTTCACTAGTAATTTTCTTCTTCACAACTGTGTATGTTTACTCACTCACACAGTTTCTCTCACCAATCTAACATATAAGTCGCTGGAATTTTTGTTCTAATTTATATATCAGGCCAATATGTTTTGACGTTGACCCTGATGGGTAATAACAACTTTTTATCTTACCTAAATAAAAATTCGCGAAAATTTTTATTTTTCTAAATTTTAAATATGCGAGATTACCGCCAATTCCTAACATATAAGTCGCTGTAATTTTTGTTCTAATTTATATATCAGGCCANCGAAAATTTTTATTTTTCTAATTTTTAAATATGCGAGATTACCGCCAATTCCTAACATATAAGTCGCTGTAATTTTTGTTCTAATTTATATATCAGGCCAATATGTTTTGACCTTGACCGTGATGGGTAATATCAACTTTTTATCATACCAAAATAAAAATTCTCGAAAATTTTTATTTTTCTAATTTTTAAATATGCGAGATTACCGCCAATTATTCTATCATACCTAAATAAAAATTCTCGAAAATTTTTATTTTTCTAATTTTTAAATATGCGAGATTACTGCCAATTCCTAACATATAAGTCGCTGTAATTTTTGTTCTAATTTATATATNGTTGACCCTGATGGGTAATAACAACTTTTTATCATACCTAAATAAAAATTCTCGAAAATTTTTATTTTTCTAATTTTTAAATATGCGAGATTACCGCCAATTGCTAACATTTAATTCGGTGTAATTTTTGTTCTAATTTATATATCGGGCCAATATTTTTGACATTGAGCCTGATGGGTAATAACAACTTTTTATCATACCTACGTTTATTTTTCAGTTGGTCAATATTATCATCAATTAATGGAATCGGAAAATTATCCTTTACTGTAATTTTGTTCGATTCTCTATAGTCGATTCATAATGTAAACTCTCCGTTTTTCTTTTTAACTAAAACAATGGGACTGGCATATTGTGATTCGCTCGGTTGAATCACTCCTCGACCCAATAAGTTGTCTATAATAATTTGAAATTTTTCCTTGTCGCCATACGATAGTCTTCGTGGCCTAAAAACTATTGCCTCTTGTGATTTGAGCATTATTTTCATCTCAAAATCTAATTCACAAGGTTCATGTGGTCAAAGATAGTTTGTGATATACATATCCTTGATCTTCGCAACTACATCGTCACCCATGTTACAGTTAATTTGTAAATTCCCACAGCTCTCTCATCAGCTAAACAATAAATATTCAAAATTTGCGGTACCGCGGCATTATAGCTTTCATTTTCTCTGCTTCCGTAACACTTATCAAATGCAACATTGATAAAATTGCTGCAAATACCATTGTGTCATCGGGCACGACATAAAAAGTTAGTTTCATTGCAACACATTCGATTTCTAACCCCCAAACAAAAAGCCCCAAAATTTTGGATTGGGGTGAAGTGGTGGAGGTTGGGTTAATTGTGTACATGGTAAATCCATGGTTAGCATGTTCTCCTGATGGGGTAGTCCTGTTCGTGCTATGTGTATACAATTTCTATAGTTTATTATATTTACTTTGATATTATAGGTGCTACTGCATCAATTTTGGATGTACTGCCAGAACTGAGTTATATCACAAAAAATGGAGAGATATCTAAGTGCCATACATACTATGCACAGGTTCAGTTTGGTAGGATGATACTTAATTTACCTCTCTGTGATTTTATTATATACTGCAGTTTTGACAAAAGCATGAAAAAGTTTGAAATTGCATGGGACGAAAATTTTTGTTTGTCATTATTAACAAAACTACGAGAGATTTTCTTTGTTAAGATACTTCATAACTTATGTTAATTTATTTAATATGTGTATGTATGTATATTAAAAATGAACTTAAAATATACTCAAAAGGTGTCTTCTGACAAAATTGGGGTACTCAAGTTGGTTACTATTATCATAATGTTATCGATATGCGTAAGTAGTGGCCACGATATTACATGCCGCAATATTTTAAATAATTTCAGTCTTAGAATTGAGCGTTCCACGTGAACTCGCGCCCTCGCAATTTCCGCAGTAAGTTCTGCTTCTTCTCTACTAAATTGTTTCTTTTTGCGTAAAAAGGGCGGACGAATTAATTGAAGGCCATTCAACCTGCACTCTTCTTCAATTAAAAACTCTTTGTCAACCATAATGCCATCTCCAGGTGATAAAATATTGCTAATTTTTTCATTGTTGAATATGGCTTTATCTGAAGTGCGCCCACCGTAGCATTTGCTTAAATATGTAATCATACCCGATGGCGCCACCCCTATTAAAATTTTAATTGTCTGATGTCCTTTGTATGATGAATAACTTCTAATTTCTATTTCAGTGCAATCTAATATAACCCGTGTGTTGGAAAAGTTTTTAAAACATTTGGGCACGTTATCACTTATTTCTTTCCTGCTCGGAAATCTGATAATGCATTGTAAGAATGAAGCTAAAAGAGGGACTGTTTTCCGAAAACATTTTTGTGCTGAACTATTACTCATTTTGAAAAATATGGCTAAATTGGTCAATGGGATATTTAGTTTTAAACGCATAAGCGTTAGCAGTATCATCGATTTAACGCTTGTTTTCTCGTTTTTTGATATATACGGGCTTAATTCCGCAACTAACACATTTAACAGAGCATGTCATCGTTCGTAGGTGATAATCTGTTGTTATCAAAATCGACACGTCGTAATTTGCAAAATCATTGAAAGTGTTGCATTGAACGCCAGCATCCACATATTTTCTTTCTTCGGCTCGGTCTCCTAATGCAGCCAATATTTCTGCTACTTCGATTTCATCAGAGTTATATCTAAAGTATAAATTTGGAAATTTATCGAAAATAGAAATTAAGGCTAAACTTACATTGGTTGCTCAACTAATAATTCTTGTGGATCACTAGTTTCATCCTGTTCCCTACAAATTTTATATTAAAATTTACCTAGAAATATAAACTTAACTTACATTAGTGCGGCCCGTCTTCTTGCTCTTACTTCTCGGAGATTGGCCTGATGGTTTATGCCCGTCTCATTTAATTTAATTTTTGGCAATTTTTTTGAGGGAATAGCATTTCTCATTAACTTATGCCTTTGCACAGGAACATCTACAAGCAAGCTATTAGTTTTTAGAGTGTATAATTAAATATGTTGTTTCCCTACCTCGATTAAATAAATAATCGGAATCACAAAAGTGTTCAGAGCATACTTTCATATAACTCGACACTTTCTTGCCAATCTTTAAAACACTTCTTTCTTAAAGCTAAATCACGAGGAAATCCGTGAAACGACAAATTGCCGGTATAATAATTATTACACTGGGGCACCGAACAATAAATATTGCTTTTATTTCTCTTCGTTACACTCATTTTAAAAGTTTAGAAAATCGAATGATGACTTGCGAGTCTTCTAACTAGCAAACGGTTTATCTCTACTACGGTACTTACAATTTTATCCACAAGCCCGAATGCTGCAGAAGTCGGGATGACTGATCGAGTATGCTTGCTACTGCTTCACGTAGTAGAAGTGGGAGGAATAGGAGGTGAAAAATGCAACCAGCGCTCACGGTGGTAGAATTTCTCTGTGCCGGCGCTTGGTTCGTAACCTTAAAATCATTTCCGTGTGTATTTCTTAAATGCTCAGTCGTTCCGTTCCGTTTCTGAAGTATTTTTGTGTTTGTATTTGAAGTATTAAGTGAGGTAAGTGGTCACTTTGTTTAAAAATAACGTTGTATTAAATCCATTTATGTTTAATAGAATGTCAGATAGTGATGAAGCCGAAACACTATTCGTCATTTGGAAGTACCAAATGAAGACGAAGAGGAGGGAAAGGATGATGTGGGTGCGGGATATTTTTCTGAACAGAGAAGCGGTTGGGGAATACCAAGTGTTAAAACCCCAACTTGAGACTGATGCAGAGAAATTTTTTAACTACTATCGCATGAACAAGTCTACTTATTGTGTGCTAATCGAGAAGGTGAAGCCGTTATGCCAAGTTGGGCACACGCACTTTCGAAGAAGCATTTCCTTCGAAGAAAGGTATGCAGTAACACTGAGGTTTGTTTTTAAATATTTTGTAATGAATATTTGGCAAGGTGTATGCATTCCTTTCGATTTCGCATAAGCCATAATCGCATCTGCGTGATTATTCATGACATGATGGTGAATATATATACAACATTGCAAGGCGACTACCTGAAGTTTCCCGGAAAGGAAGTTAAAAGGGGATTCCCTAACTGCCTGGGTGCAATTGATGGTAAGCACCTTAGGATTCAGAAGCCCGCACACGGAGGATCACAATTCTACAATTACAAACAGTACCACTCAATTGTTCTCTTGGCAGTTGTTACTGCTCGAAATTTATTCATTATGATTGATGTAGGAGGCTACGGCAAAAATAGCGATGGGGGTATTTTTAACTCTTCAGAATTTGGGAAGAAATTTAATAATGAGGAGTTGAATATACCCAGTGAAAAAGCAATCGATGGCTGTGATATAACATTGCCGTACGTATTCATTGGCGACGAATCATTCCGCCTGTCGAGGCATTTAATGAAGCCGTTCCCGAGAAGGGAATTGGATCTGGAGAAGAGGCGATTCAATTATAGGATGTCTCGAGCAAGGCAGGTAGTCGAATGCTCATTTGGCATGAAAAATGATCAACGATTCTTTTAGACTTAAAAAAATTTATTTTAAGTACGTATAGACAGTGTGACAACTAAAACTAACTATTCTTAATATTGATTGACGTTTATATATTGTAATATTGCAAACCCTGCAATAAAGTCATGTGGTCTTCGTCAGCTAATTAATTGCCGTGATTGACCTCATGACTTTAGGCGCAATTGTTCACGAGTCGTTCCGTGACCATATATGGTCATATTATAACTCCTCCCCCTTTAGATTATTTTATCTCCTGATAAAATGCATAATAATAGCCTAAATTTAAACTAATTTTACATACATATTCTGAAACAACTATTTCTATGATTACTATTCAATACAATTCTAAATAGAGGTAAAAAAAAATTACAATACATGTTACCATTGGGTATACTCAACAGAATTATTACGTTTTGTTAAATGTGAATTGTGGATCTGCTGTTTCCTCTTTTGTTTGTTTAAAATTTGTGCGTAAGCGTGTGTATATTTTATAGGCGAAAAAACATAGGCTTATAAGAATCGAGAAAATATACAATATGAGAGTCCAGATATTAATACCATTAAATTGAATTACTTTTGTTGTACGTTCCTGTTGTTTGATTTTGTTTAATAGATCCTGTGTGAGTTTAAGATTTACTGTGTTGAGGTCGAGGTTGGATGCTTCAAATGCTGTTTTGTCGATTTGATTTAGACGTTCCAAATTGATTATTGGTAGTTTGGGAATTTCAAATGCTATTTCGACTTGCTTATGAGACTGTAACTTAATGTTGCCGATTTCTATCGTACAGTCGTTGTTAGATACCACAAGGTATGATCCATGCAATAGCTGATGACTTTTAGATGTTCCGCATGATAGTGTTGCTTTGGTTGGATCTAGGGTAGTGATAATCCGTTTCCATCGGTGATGGCAGTTGTTTGGATGCTATGCAAATTGATGCTGAATGAAGCGCATGATATTGCGTCTGCTTGGAAGTTGATGAGTTGGACTGCACATGGGGCGTTTTTAGTAGTTTCCGTGGTGTGGGCATTCTTGCATATGAACTCTTCTCTCGAAATTCGGGTGCATTGTTCATCCATATATGTATATCTTGTATTGCTCAGTGCCAGGAATGGTTTGTAGGGTATAATTGTGTGGAAGTTGTATTTAGTCTTTGTTGGGATAGGGACTGGGTAGAGCCTATGATACTGGTACATTTCACGTTCCACTAATGGGATTTCTAGAATGAATTTAATATTGAATTCTTGTGCATAACATTTGATTTCAATCACTTTTTCTAGGTTTATTATGTTTTTTAGTTCTGGTTCGAATGGTAATGTGTCTGCAGATAAATGTGTATACAAAGATTTAAGTTCTTTAATTAGATCATGTGGTTCAATGATTGAATTGTGTAGTGTTTAATTTAGAAAATGTGATAGCGATTTCGATTTTTGCCAGAATGTCGTAAATTGCTTGGTATAAGTAGACAAATTGGTTGACAAGGGTGTTAATTCTGTAAAACTCATGATTCGTAGTCTCTTGAAGAGAGACTTTCCTTATTATCTCTTCAACTTCTAAAATTTTGTTCTTCAGTGTGTCGTGGTTATGTGATATATTTGAAATAAGAAATTTAAATTTGAATCAGCAATAATTCAAGAAGGCTTATTTGGTTTTCCATTTTGAATTTATGTCTGTTTGTTTCGTCCTGAAGTTCTTTGATCTGTTTATTATATAGTTCGGCATCTATGGCATCGAGATTGCCTGTAATAGTTTTGATTAGTGATCCTAGAGGGTTGAATAGCCCGCGTTCGGATCTTTTCGAGAGCTTTGTAAATGGGTTAATTTGTCTGAATTGAATTTCTACTCTGTTTTCTGATGCGTTAATTTGATGAATTGGTTCGATAAATTCTGATGCATATGAGCTATGATTATATAATCTTTTTGTAAGTGTTATGGCTTGGGTTTTAATTGATTCATATTCTAAAAATAAGGGTTTTAAACCGCAGATTTGAATTAATGACCAGTGATTAGAAACGATTTTGGCTGTGCCAAGCTTGTATGGTAAGATACCTGAATTTTTGTTTAGATCGTGTAGTTGCCCTTTCACGAGTGTTGGTGTAAGGAAGCATCTGAAATGATGGGGTTTGTTTCATTAATGTGTACAATCTCTGTTGTTTGCGTTGTTGGATTTATTATTCTTATTCTGTTATGGTCTAGTATCTCAGTGACAGTAAAAGGTCCTGTATATCTAGCTTTTAGCTTTCCTTTTCTTTTATCCGTTGCCTTATATATTTTTGATCCAATTGTGGGTTTAATTTCATTTTTTCCTTCATTAATTTGTTCTATTTGTTTTGTTGTTCTTTGTAGCGAATTTTTATGTATAGTCTCGTATAGAATTTTTGTGTTACTCAAATGGTTCTGGACATAAAATGAGAAAGTGTCTGCAGGTATGAGGTTCATCGGGTCTCTGGAACTAGTGTGTCCAAGTATTAGTTCGTAGGGTGTGAAATTAGTGCTTGAATGAATGGAACTGTTATAAGCAATGATCGCGTATGGCATTAAATCGAATGTACTCGAATTTGGGTGTGTTTCTTTTAGTATTCGAAGGTGTTCAAGTATGGTGGAGTGAAAACGCTCTACAGGGGAGTTTGATTCGTGGTGGTATGGTGTTGTGAAGTGGATATTTATTTTGTGTGACTTTAGAAGACTTTTCAAATTTTCATTTTTGAATTCGGTGCCATTATCAGATGTTATTTGTTCCGGAATACCTACGAATGAAAGATAATGAACTAATTGTTTACATGTTGATATACTATTTCCGTCGTATGGTAAAGCTTGCCCGTATTTAGAAAATTTGTCAATGATGGTCAGGAATTTCTGATTAGCAACTGAAAAGGTGTCGATATGTATTATTTGAAAAGGCTTTGATGGAGTTGGAGTCAAGATTAGAGGTTCGTTAGGGGGTTTCCTATTGTATTTTGAACGATGACAAATATCGCAGTTATTAATATAATTAGTAATATCTGTTTTTAAGGATTTCCAGTAGTAATTTTGTTTTAGTGCTTTATACGTTTCTTCTATTCCTCTATGATTGGTTTTGCCTTCATGTTTGTATTTAAGCAATAATTGTCTTTCTTCAGGTGCTACGTTATTAATAAGTTTTGTGCATTCGATTAGCTTATAATTATTAAAATGATCGTTGATTGCTTGTTGGAATAGTGGTCTTAGTTCTTTTGATCGGAAGAATACATGGGTGGTTTTCTGCATGTGTTCTTTTAAAAAGTCGATGACGTTGGGTAAATGCAAAGGAATGGAAGCTGTTATGATTTTATTAGTATCAAAAGTTTGTACCTTAACTTGGTTTGTTGGGTTAAGTGGTGGATTAATTGAAATGGTTTGTTGTTTATGATGTCATCTAGAATGGGGTACTAGTGAAATTGTCAGTTGCTTTTGTGCTATGAATGGTTGTTTCGCCTAGAAGGGGAATGTTTTGTAGTATTTGCACTTTGGGGGATGGACTTGGGTGTTCGTTATCTAAAAGATCTAAAATGTCGTCAGCGTATTCCATTATGTTTACATCCGGATTGTTGCTATTTTCAAAAATTCGTCTATAACTGCATTTATATCTGCAGGATTATTGTTTATTGACTGAGTTTCGAGAGCATTTATATGAATTCTAGATAAAGCGTCAGCGTTTGTGTTTTGGCTACCTTTCTTATAAATAATTTCGTAATCAAATTCCTCTAATTTTAATCTCCATCTCCATCTAATTAACTAATGGTCTATGGTCGGTATAAATTTTGAACTTTCTGCCGAATAAGTAAGGTCTAAAGTATTTGCATGCCCATACAATGACTAATGTTTCCTTTTCTATTGTAGAATATTTCTGTTCGCTTTCGTTAAGTGTTCTAGACGCGACGGCGATGGGGTTGTCTTTTGGAGGTGATCCCTGGGATAGAACTGCTCCCAAAGCAAAATTGGATGCGTCTGTTGTTCGTACGAAAGGTTCGTTGAAATCGGGGTATCTTAAGATCGGAGCGTTTATTAGTAGTTCTTTCAAGTGATTGAAGGAGTGTATGAACGCAGGGCTGTGTTCTATTTTGGCATATTTTTTAAGGCATTGGGTTAAGGGTTTGGTAATCTTTGCAAAATCTTTAATGAAGCGTCTGTAATAACCTGCTAGTCCTAAAAATGCTTTAATTTCCTTTGATGTTCTTGGAATGGGATAATTTCTAACGGCTTCGACTTTTTCTGGATTAGGCATAACGCCTTCGCTAGTGATTTGGTGTCCTAAGTAGGCGACTTCTTTACGTAAGAACTCGCATTTATTTGGTTGTATTTTGAGGTTTGCTTCGCGGAGTCGTTGGAAGACTAATTTTATTCTTCCTAAGTGTTCCTGAAGAGATGTGGAAAAAATGATGATATCATCTAGATATACAAAGCAAATTATATTTTGAAGGCCACGTAGTACCGAATTCATGACACGCTGGAAGGTAGCAGGGGCGTTTTTAAGGCCGAATGGCATACGTTTGAACTGGAAGTGACCAGATGTAGTTGAGAATGCTGTTTTAGCGGCGTCTTCCGGATCCATTTCGATTTGGTGAAAACCATTTGCAAGATCTAGTGTAGTGAAATATTGTGCTCTTCCTAATTTGTCTAAAATATCGGAGACATTGGGAATGGGGAATTTGTCTGCTATGGTTTTTTCGTTAAGTTTCCTATAATCGATTACCACACGCCACTTCCTTTCTCCAGATGCATCTAGTTTTTTTGGAACAACCCAAATTGGACTACTCCATGGCGAATTCGAATTTTCAATTATGTCGTTTCTCAACATAACTTTGATTTGTTTTTCTACTTCTTTTTTATGTATTTCGGGATATCTGTAAGTTTTGGTGAATAGCGGAGTATCATCTGTTAGATTTAAGCAATGCTTGATTTGATTTGAGAATGTTAGTGGAACGTTTTCACAAAAAAAAATATATCTCTATATTCGCGGCAAAGACTCCTAATCTCTTTTTCTTCCTCAGCATTGCAGTGTTCTAATCTAAGGGTTTTCATCAAATCTTCTTTCAATTTGGTGTCCAGTTTTTTATCCTGGTTGCATGATTTTGGGATGTGGCTATCAATAAAATTTAAGTCTATTTCTTCTAATAATTCCAACTCAAAGGGATGGATGAATTTTAACTTTATCGGTCGTTCTTTTAGATTTGTAATTGTTGTCGTTGCAAAAGAATTGGTAACTTTAACCAGTGCTTCCGGTATCTCTATATCATTCAGGCTAATGTGATTTAAGATAGCTATGCCTTCTTTTATATTAACTGGGATTTTTACTTTTTGAACCGTTCTAGGTGAAATTACATATTCATTGGGTACAAATTTAGAATCATGGTTTTCGATGTATAGAGGGATTCGAACGAGTGGTGTTTCTAATATACCTTCTCCGGGTTTTAAAATTGCTTGCATTTCGAGTAGGGAATCCATTCCTATTAAACCGTCAAAACGAGGTGAAAATTTAAATAAGTGAAATTTTTGCGGAATTTTAGTTTTAAAAACTGAAAAAGACGGGATTACAATAGCTTCGTCATGGTACGATGTGGAATGTGCACTTTTAACTACAAATTGTTCATTGTGAATGATATTTGGAAAATGCTTGTGTGCTATCTCTGGGTTGATAAAGTTATGACTGCTACCTGTATCGATTAAAAATTTGGCATTTATTTCTGGGATAAAGATAAAGGGTAACTTGGGGTTATCTGGAAAATATGGATTATATGGGGTCTGATGAAGGGTCGTCTAGCCGAAAAATTTACGTCATTTATCATTTCGTCTTGATGCCTTTGTTCGTTTCGAAAATTATTATATCCATATTCGTTATGATCATCTGAATTGAAGTTCGCTGCATGTTGGTTAGCTGCTTCATTTTCGTTAAACAACAGATGGTTAAGATTAGTTTGTCTTGAATTAATCTTAGAAAATCCT
>JARJDZ010004411.1:0-26790 GCA_030264555.1 Aleochara sp. GC000083 | reverse complement strand
AAGATAATACAAAACTTGAAACGAAATTAAGTTGCAATGAAACTAATGAGTTTGAAAGTTATGCACTAAATTCAGCAATCAATGTAATCAATGGATTTAAAATTTTACCTAATTAGAATCCCGTATTTGAAAGTTGCTCAGGTTTTTCATTTCTTGGTCGGGAAATTAATCAAAATTAAATTACTTTTAGCATTATACATGAAATGGGCTAACAAATAATAATAATATATAAAATTATCCTAGAAAATAAGTATTATAATCTTAAATCGTTTTGAAGTCAGAAGTAGGTTTCTTATATTTTTAATGCTCTTGCTAACACAATATTAAAAACAACAACAGTAACTTTAAAAGCATAAACTTTGATCAAGGATTTGCTTACAGACCCAAGATAAACAATATTTGAATTTAAAACAATGAAAAAAGTTCTTATGGAATTTGTGAGATTATAAATTTGTCCAATTTTATCCAGAAAATTTAAATTCTGTTACTACGCAAGAATTACTTGCAAAAAATTAGTAAAATACGAGTAGTTCTTACTAATTAAAACAACTTTTACCTTAGAGTCTCCAATATGACCGCTTGAAACATGATGAGCAAAATGAACAAGAAATTGTCTGAAACAGTTCACAAATGATGTGCACACATGTAGTCATTTATAAACATGCAGGTTGAAGGTGCCTTCGANTTCCAATATGACCGCTTGAAACATGATGAGCAAAATGAACAAGAAATTGTCTGAAACAGTTCACAAATGATGTGCACACATGTAGTCATTTATAAACATGCAGGTTGAAGGTGCCTTCGAAGATCTACGCTTGTGATGACGGCAATGATTCGTAACCGAAGCAAAAGGACGAATCGTTTTCTTCGTCACTTCGCTTCCAGACGAGACTCCTGGCTCCAATTTAGTTTGAGTGCACGTCTCAACAACCTCGAATCCTGCCTAAACGGCCAACACAGCTCAATTTCAACGTTGAGTTGGTTTGCGCCTGATTTAGAGCATTTGAGTCACACATCACGCACAATCCTATAAATACATTTCAAACGTTCAAAATTAGCAAATTAATGCTGCAAAATAGACAAAACACTAATTTTTCATTTTTCATGTGACGCTTTTCATCCAATTCCATCTTTTGACTGATTTACAGACAAACTGAATTACTAATTGTGTTTTTATTTCTTGCAGTTGGATCAGTTGCAAATGCAAGTGGACGTTTTGCAAAAACTGCGCGAATCTGAAGCATCGCGACGTGTTGAGGCCGTCAACGAGAATCATCAACTCAAATTGCAACTGGAGGAACTTACAAGCAAAAATAATCACTTGAAACGTGTACGTATAAAATATTCGCAATATGAACGTATTGGATTAATTTTGCTTCTATTGATTTGCAGTTCATTAAAGAGATGGAAAATGAGCAGGAGTCGTTTAAGGAAACAATGAACAAAATGCACGTTGAACTCATGAACGAGCGCAATTGCAATCAAACTTTGCGTGGACAAAAGTGCAATGTGGAACAAGCACTTGCACGCGAAAAACAGCAAAATGTTTCGTTGCATAACGAAGTCAAGAGGTATCTTAACCGGGTAAGAAATTCCATGTCGAATCATTTTATAATTAGCTTGATATGACTCAGAACGTGTAATTAATTGATCGAGTTTGAAATCTTGTTTTTCCGTTGTTCATGTTGGGGGCCTTCCTCAACGTGAAAACGTCATAATTATAGTATCGTAAGTTGGAAAAGCCAAAAAGAGTTCACTGTAATATATGAATGGTCAATAGTATTGGTTGTAATCAAATTGCATGGGAAAATCCATCGCCTTAGGATTAATTGTTATTTAATAGCAATCTAATAACAACCAGAAACCGGTTTCTATGTTAATAGATTAGTACGAAATTTCCATTTCTTATTATATTTTTTTGATTTTGATCAATGTGGGTGTAAAATTATTTGTTGTCATTCATAATTGTTAGTGTTTTTCCCTCTTTGAAACAAATTTGTTAAACTTTTCTACTATTTTATACCATACTTTCTAATCATGACATTAACGGTTTTACTATTATTTGGCTTTGTGAATGTAACAATTGGCGGTCATAACTGGAAATATCTTACGAGTATTCTATGTATTCTATTTATATCCTTGAATTGCTGTATTTATAGGCGAAATTTGAGTAAAGCACATGTAATGATTTGATGTGTCATCGTACGTGCGAACGTAATATGCGGAACGAAATTTATTTTTGTTTACGATTTGCCCGAGTATATACATATTGTATGTATAGATATAGTTATTGGCAATCAATGATCCATCAACGTTGAGCGCAAATTGAAATTCAGGCACGAAACGTGTAGTGTAGTATTTTTGGGGAATTCCCTGCCTTGCATCGTGTACATTTATGAATGAATTCATGAATATTAACAGCGATTACGGACATTTGCATGCGACTTAAGTGTGTTGTTTTCCGCGGAGAAATAAATCCCCAGCGTCACTTGTTGAACGACCGTCAACTTTGCGCGAATAATTCGCGCGTAATATCAATTGCAGCGTTTAATTCCTCTGTGATGTAGTTCACAATCATTGACAATCAAATTCAACGACCAGCCATGATTTTTTTTGTTTATATGATTCGAGTGAGTCATTCACGAGCGTCCGGTACTTCCACTTTCATTTACTTCTTGTCCGCGTACCAATTTTCACATCCGTGTATTGTGCATTGTATTGTGTGCATTGTGTATTGTATGAAGCAACCACACGCTTCGACTTTTGCCATACAACTCGGACTATCTCTTTAGTTTAGTTTATCGTTAATTATGTTTTAAATTCAAATATTCTTGATTTGACTTAAAATGAATCTTTGAGACTTTCTAATCAGGTCGAGGCACTCAATGTGTTTATCTTTCTTGAATTTCTAGGGATTCCATAATGCGGCAATGAAAACACAGACACAATTATTCATTCGATGAGTAACCAGGATGAAAATAACATCTCCGGTTTCTTCCTACGCGGAAAATTATCTGGATTCGCGGAAAAGCGCATTTCTCGGGGAGCGATTGAATGGAAGCCTTCGCGATTCATCTTTCTGGTTGGGGTTGCTTCTGTAGCTCTATAAAGTTGCATTAGTTGGATTGTGAGTCATGAGAGGGTTGTGAATGTGTTGTACGCGTCGGGGACGGAGTCGAAGGCGTCGGCGGCGTCGGTTTGGCCGCCGACGCTGACTCACAATTGTTGGTCTAGGACTCTGGCGTCTCATGCAACGGACGCCAAGCGTCGGCTGGACTACCAGAGGCTCATTCACACACCATTATATCGCAATCAAATATCACATCCAGTTGTTTGAATTACGAACGGTTGATGATGTGTGCATAATTTGCTTCTAAATTTATCGACTGACGCCGCGCGCGTTTGATCGATTCACTTCAACTCATTCGTACGCGCAATACATCTTCAAACATTTAATACGGTTAATTGAATGTTTGCCTATTCATTTCCTGTATGAATAATACTTTTTGCACTGTTTTTGTTGAAAAATTGCCGAATTAGTAACTACAATTTAATTGCAGATTGAAGAATGCGAAACTGAAATGCTCACTCATAAGAATACCTGCAAACAGTACGAAGATGCGATTCGAATGTCAGAGGATAAATACGCTGAACACGTTGAAAAGTTTGAACAACTTGAAGCTAAGTACCAAAAACTCGAAAGGTTTGTCGCTCATACATTAATTTTCAATTCTATATCTTTAATTGATGAAATATTTTGTTTACAGAATGAATGAGCAGTTGCGCGATGATAAACACGAAATGTCTGACCTTTTGGCAAGTTGCCGGTCGAAAAATGACAAATTGGAGTTGAAAATGCACGACCTCAAGAAGTTACTCTCCACGAGCCGACAAGGAAAGAAAAGCACGCAGGAAGAAAACGAGGATCTACGCGCTGAGATTGAAAGATTACGTAATGATATTCAGGTACAAAATGAGCGACAATGGTGGCTGAAAACCGGCGAGTTTCTCTACGAAAAATTCACAATTTGCGCGTATTTGCTTTTCCCCGCAATGCCACGCATTCCCACGCGAGAAGAGATGCGCAACCTGGCGGTATTAAACAGTTCAATTGCTCTGGGTTCCTTATAAACAAGCCTCAGTTTGTTTTTAACATTTTACCTATTATTTATAACATTATAAGATCGAATTTGGATTGTTTCGCGTTGAACGGGATGGGGCTACATGGATGACTACATGATTTTTAAAGATATTGGGAAGAAGCAATTCTATTGATTGATGTTTACCTTAATTTATATTCTGTAATTTATTTCATTCTATTCCTGTAATTATATATTTAATGCCAACGAATGCGTAAATGAATCTGCCAGCTCTGGTAACAAACAGCTTGAAATTCCTAGTAGTAATCAGTGAAAATGCAGTAAAATATAAATATCACAAGAAAATCAAGTGTGGAGGAACCGTTTCGATAACGAGTATCTCCCTGGAAATCATTCTCCACGTTTTCTATCACATTGACATGCTTAAAATGCAAATATAGCACAGACGTATGAGTTAACTTAAAACTAAGACTTAACTAATTGTAAGTACAATTTGTTGCCATGAAATGGCGACTTCGGGTACACAACAAAGGCCCTGAATACGTTGTAAAGAATCTATGAAGCGCGCAAATTGCTTGAATACATATTTCAATCTTGCGACTCGTCATCAATCAATATCTATGAGAAGCCATTGATGATAAGAAGCAAATATTTACACTATACTCTCTTAAGTGTAACAATGTGCATACTCTCATATCTCTCATCAGTTGTGATGGCATACTTGGTAGAACTCTCAGCAATGATTCGATCGTAACAATAGTAAATATGCGCAATCGTATCTAAAAATTCTAATAGATAGTAATTACAATTATAAAGGCTTTCAATCATTTTCTTTATAATTTTTGTATAATCGTATTGTCGTAGTAGTGTTTGAATCGTCTCTACCAAGCAAAAATCTCATCTTATATTTGTAATAGCATTATTAGCACAGAAGAGTGTTTGCCCTAGGTCTCAGTGGCTATCACTCACTGTCCACTTGCAAATATCAAGTGTTTATCTCCACCAAAATGCAAATTTTTATTTACGTCTGTCTGTGCGTCTACGTCTTTCTCGTATTGCGTTTACGTCATTACAAGTGTGGTCCCTAAAGAAACTACAAATATTTTCGTTATGTATACAATAATCAATTGTTCGATATGTTGAACAAATCTATTTTAGACGTCTGACTTAATTGCCTTTCAGTTCTATGTACCTAACAATAGGCAAATATGCAAATGCGCGAAATTGAAAAAATGCGTCGACTAGTTATACAAATACTTTGTAATTGAAATGTACAGTCCATCTGGCAACCCATTTTGGGGGCTTATACCATTCCGAATCCTTCGGTGCCTTCACTGATTGCCAATAGAAGTGACTTCTCGAAGTGCTCGTAGCCATCGTAGTCAGGCAAACAAAGTTGATTGAAACTGAAACCAAAAAATCAATTTTTTGGTTCATTACATGTATATTTGTACATACCATGTATGCGCCGTTGGTAAATTACCAAATGTAGGTGCGGCTGTAATCTGAAACCGTGGATTCAACTCTTTAAAACCCCCGGGTGGAAGTTGGGAGCATCCAGTGGTAAATTGCAGCAAACGCGCCATTTCTTCTTGGGTGAAATTCGATACAGCCGCCCAAAACCATCCAATAATTCGTCGAAATTCAACCGAATTTCCGTTGATTACATGGTGCGCTTTGAAATCCGCGATCGAATATTGCCCCGTGCCGCAAAGCAGTAGCTGAAACGCCCATAAGAGCAAATATTATTAATTAACATACTTTACATTCAGCTAAGATAACAAACAGCACTCAAATGATTCGTAGAAACGGTTGAAATTGCCGCACTTACTTCCAATTCGTTTTCATCGAATATACTCAGCAAATTGTCGGGGATTAGTTCGTTAAGACCCTTGAGGAAAGCCTCCAATTCATCCTTTATGCTCGTAGCCAACCGATATTGGGCCAAAGCATCCAAGTATTGGTGTTTCGACGAGTTTCGCACGCGAATCTTGGAACCATTCGGAATCAACTCGATAGTTTTAGTTAATTGCCCGCTCGAATCGTACTGCTCCTCGACGAAGAACAATTCAGTATCGATCTGGTCGATGTCGTTGTCGAGAATGTACTTCACTTTCGTCAGGTACAAGTCTGGATCGTCTTGCTCGAAATACTGCAACACAAACGGATCATTTATAAATAGCTTGATTGATTACCAGTCATGCGTCATAATTACCTTGTAATGCACACGAAGCCCGATGACTTGTGCAAGAAACGAACGAGTGAAGCGTGCGCGCACCAACTGCCTGTACGATCCACCCAGGGCGCTTTCATACAAGCATTTTCCGACAACTTTTCCGGCGAATTCGAAGTGCCGCAGCTTCAAATTACTCGGACGTGCAGGATTCGGATGCACGAGGCTTTGTTGACCTTCATGGAAGCTGCGGAAGAGGCCGTGCTTAGGGTCGAAGAGCTGCACGCAGATCAACTCGAACCATTCGCGTCTTAGTCCACCCCAATCGATGCCTTCCTCTCCATGGAAGGATATTTCAAAGTTGCGGCACCAATCTGACACGGAGAAATGCTTCGTTGCTTTGATGCTACTCTCGAGGAGACGCTCCCGATGTACTTTCATGCCAATTTTCTCATGGTAGTGTTTCTGATGGTACTTTCGTACTTCATGGTAGAAGAAGTCCTGTTTGTCCTTGAAGGTCTCACTGCCGCCCATGTTTTTCAGGAGGAATTGTGCGAATGTCGCTGCGATTACGTTCCGCTCCTTCGAATAGAGCTCCAGTTTCGGTTGGCAGCCATCTTCGATGGAGAAAACGTTATCGCATTTTGCATCCGACACATGGAAATTGAACTTGGTGGATGGGCATAATCGGAATGTATACAGGCGTTTGGGAATGAACTTTAGCAACAGTTCTTTGATGATTAGTTGTTTAGGGGAGACGTAACACAGGACGCGTTTGGGTTTTGTCAATTTAAGTTCATTCATTGCTAGGAGTTTTGCTTCATAGCAAACGTTGTGGTTTTTGGATGCGACGTTTTTGTGGACTAGAGTGGAGTCAATACCTAAAACATAAAATGATTAGAAACATTGCTGGTTTGTAATCACTTGAAAACTTACTGTTTAAGACGATGATATCAAAATCGCCGTTATGCAGTTCAGTGCCTCTATATTTAATAGTTGCGTGAAAGCATCCCTCGTGTATGAACTTCAACTGTACAGTGATACGATGATTCTGCCAATCATAATCTAGTGTGATTGAATAATTCTCTTCAACTATGCTATCTACATCGCAGTCTTGGGATTTATTATTGCCTATTTGCGCCAGTTGCACGGAGTAACCCTGAAACAAAGTGAGTGTGAATATTAATCGAGGTGGTCGTCGGAGGCGGCCTTCGTGCATAATCCATGCGCAGCCATCATCTACCTCGGTCGGGTCCTCCGAGGGGCTGTAGCTGCACACGTTGCTGTACTCGTCTCGCGGCTCGATGAAGAGTAGATGTGCAATGTTCGCGGTGCACACAACGGTGCTGCAATGCCGCAGGACGATGGTGCGTTGTGCGTCTGCGGGGCCCGCATTAAAAGCGCGCGTGAACGGCGATCCAGCGACATGCTGATTGCCGATCATCACCGTGATGCGATAGTGGCCAGCGTGACGGACGGTGAACTTGACGCGCGCTTCGTTCGCGCTGTTCGGATCCGTGGGCGAACCGAGCTCGGTGATGATAGCCATCTTGCGATTGCCCTCGGAGACGTCGACGACGAGCTGGTCGGTGTCGCAGATCGGATACGGCTGCCCGTTGCGCTGATAGAAGTGCACCGCGAAGCAGACGGTGTGTCCGACCGGATGCGGGTCGCTCCAGTTGAACGACACCTTGCAGTTCGAGGGCAGCAGGTACTTCCCGGTGACGTACTGCAGCAGCGAGTGCTTCGCCTCTGGTGCCAATGAGGGCTGCGTGATAGCAGCGAGAGTCACCAAGCCGGCCATCGACACGGAGACGACGAGCATGCCGCCCCACGTCCACGCGTCCTGGTGGTTGCTCGACTTCACCACCTCCGACCAGAGGTCGGCCTTCAGCGACTCGAGGCACTGCTTTGATGTGGGCAGTGCCTGCTGGGCATGCGACCACTGCGCGAAGTCTTTCTGGAAGATCTGCCGCGCTTTGGACTCCTCGAACCAGTAGACGTCTTCGAGCGAGGCTACTTCCATGCTCAGCAGTCTGCAAAACAAATATTTTTCACTTCGAGAGTCAAATGTTCAGAGCGCTTAGTCTTCATTTTTCATACGAAAATGTGCACTCTTTTCTAAACAGTATAAAAACTTCTAAAATTTATCTACTATTGGAACTTTTCATAAAGTAATCCTCAAGATGATAGATACCTCATAAATATGTTTCTATGAATTTCGATGATAGCGCCACCATTGGCTGACGCACAATTACCGAAATTTATACCGTGGAGGGAGTAATGTAATTTTACTCCCTGTAATTACTTCCTCCACGATTTACAAACACAAAATGCATAAAAATCATTTTCTTGTAAATATTATCGTTGATTTTGATTGCCTGATTAATTGATAAAATTTTTTAAGTAATTGAAAACTATTTGTGATAGTTTTGTGAGGTTTGTGTACTTTTACACAATGGGACTATAAAACCGTAAGAAACTGGTAAAGTATACAAACACAAAATGCATAAGGATGTAGATGGTGCTACAATCGACATTTCGTGCTGGAATTCTAACCAAAAATCGTTTTCTTGATTGCCTGATTAATTAATTAAAATTTTTAAATAATTCGAAAGTATTTGTGTGTAAGCCAGGCATTTATACTACTCCGGTAAGCAAATACTTTATATACTGTTCAACTTTTTAGTGTCTTATCCATTCTCATATGAAAAATACGTTACAGGAAGAGATTCAAGGTAGAATTTGGGAAGCAGGTAGATTAATTCAATGCACAGTTTCTTACTTTGGGTAGTGATGGTGCAAATTGTGTTTGGTGAGCCATTGCCGAAGAACGAGTCGCTGCTGAAGAAGTGCTGCAGCCCGCTGCAGACGCAATTCATCCCCGGCTGGCAGCTCCGGTAATTCTCCCAATTGTCCTCCACATTGCGACAATTGAGATATTCCTGAAAGATAAGAAAACACAATTAACGATAACAATTAAATTCCAGGCTGCGATTTGTACAATTCGATAGTATGCGAGGGAAAATTCCTGAAGGCCGCAGCAAGCAACGAAATCAGATAACGAGCACGGGTTTCACCCGCTGAAATTACTTCGGCGCATTTTCATAAACCTTGTGGCCACTCAATTAAGCTAATTGCGGGCCACCAAGGTCGACTGGAGGCGGCCAACGGGTGGTAAATGCCCGAGACGTTGTGACGTCTTTCCAGGACATCTCCAACAAAGAAAACGCTGGAAATAGACGCAAATACTACGAGCACAATGGGACAGCATTAATAATAAACAATTAGCATTCGACTAGTCTACCATTAGCCATGCGGAAAATCTGCGACGGATTTCCCGATCGCGTTCGTGCATGCGACACGAACGCAGCATGCAGCAGAAATCGGTAAAATCGTTGGCATCGCTCGAAGTTTATTGTTGTTGTTCTTTGTTGCGTTGCAGACCGCAGACCGTATGCATGCGCCTGCAATTTATTACACGCAATGCCGCATTAAATATTAAAGAAATAATTATCTCCAGCGAGAAGTTGGGAAAAGCTGGAAAACTTCCGCGGGAGCTACGACGAGCCAAAAGATATTTTATTGCGCGCGGAATGCGCCAACAGCGGCGCACGTCTGCCAAAGATGCTCCGAAACTCTTCGCGTTCCAGGGATACTTTACTTTGCTCGCGAAACTTTACTTTTGAATGCCGAGCTGCACATCAATACGCGCCCAGCGCCAGCAAACTTTAATAATGTAATAAGCTAAACGAATAAAAGAATCTTGAGAGGGTTCATACTTTCGTCGGCGAATGCAAACATTTGCAGCGGCACCAGGCTGTAAAATGCGCAAAGTTTTCTGCAATGTGTCATTTCTTTCAATGAGCACACTTATATAACTGTGTTAAAGATGGTAGGAAATTAATTAGAAAGAAAAAAAATCAAAATTTTGAAGGAGACTAAAAACTTTTAACGATAAATGTCTTAGTTTCTGTTTTCTATGTTTTAAATTTCTTATTTGATTTGTTTAATTATTTAGAAATGAAAAATTTAATGTCATGTTTCATATTTAAGTGTAAAGTTACTTTCGTTAGTTTTCCAGAGTCTCTTATCATTGATATTGATAAAATTAGATGCTACTCTTTCTAAATCACAAAGTAGGTAATTCTGAAGATTTGTAACTAGTTATAAGAAAGTCTAATTACAAAAATAGTAAATTTAGTTATAGACAAATTACACAGTTTCTAATAGCATTAATCATACGTGTATCAAATGTATACAATGTCACCAGAAAATCATCAAAATGTTGTTTAACTTCCATTGTAAAATCAACACTTTATTGTGCTAGTCGATTTCTATTTTAATCACACAATAATCCAATTAGAATTGCATAATTAAAATGGGAATCTTTCATAAATTAAGATCATAAAATAAATAGTTTGTAAATGATTCACAATATTAAGCAAATACTGTCATTGAACTTCTCCAAAAAATATCGCTGAACTCTTCAAGAATCAAATTAATATGATCCAGAGTCAATGACATGATTTTGGGGTAGTTCTCAATTACAAACTAAAGATATGATCACCCACGAAGAAAAAACTGGAGTTAATGAACTGATAACATGAATCACAAAGATAAGTCATTGTTCCTTCTCGAACAGTTCATTGAAAGTACTAAATATGATTACACACAAATGTCAGTGACTTAATTTTAGGGCAACTGAACAAAGATGACTAAAAAAGTGGAAAGAAAATATGAAATGTAAATGTAGGCATTTTATAGCAGGTCATTAATCTATCATAAATATCACATACAATCAGACTACAATTCCCAGAAATCATATGAATTAACATTAATCATCAATACCTCCATTACATTGAGAAAGATTGGTCGAAAATAATTACGAAAATTATGTTAATTACATCGTTAAACAAAAATCCATGAAGAAAAGCTCACACTTGTACAAATAGTGTCATTGACATTTCTATAGTAGTTTTATTGTAAATGCTTTAACTATCTATAAATAAATCGGTAGATACGAAGCTTTTCTGGTATAAATACGTAAGTAAATTATTGCTCCCACATTTTTATATCAGAGCAAAGTGAACGCGTTGGGCTGTAAAAGACGGTCATAAAAGAAAGCCTGAGTTTTTCAGATGAGATACTAATGTGTCACAATGGAATTCCTGGACGTGGAGAAAAGATGTGTTTGGCGACACGTGGGAAGCGTTTCAAATAAATCAGTGTCGAAATGGTTTGATAAAACAGTCGGACGTGATATTTTTGTATCCGTTTAAGGTGCAATAACATAATTTTAAAGTATTGATGTTTTCGGAGGCAGGAATAACAAGTTTCTCAAGTTCATTAACACATTTTTGTTGCTTATTTGTTGTTGTTTTTGTTATGTTCTTCAATAACAATTTTAGCTCAGAAACCTTTTCAAAATTTGATGATTAATGATTATCATAAAAATATTGAAGAGCATTTAAATTATTTGATTGATTTTTTGATTTTCTTAACTTATTGTAACTCATTGTTAGTAAAGAAAGTTAAATCTATTTTTTACCAGATAATATATGATATATCAACTTAATTCTATAGAGGCTGATGTATCAAAATTACAAGAGAATTGTATTTATTATCAGATTTACGTTCAGGAAAAATTGGTCCCAGAAAAAAGTCGATTAGTTTTCTCAGTCCAAAATGTTATTTGACGCATCAATAACTATTTAATATTAATTTTATATTTAGGAACATATAAACTAAAAAAATCGATCCATTTTTAAACATTTATCAAGAATTTTTATATTCTTTTTTACCCTCTAGAAATTTAAATTTATTGGGTCTTATTTTTTGAATAGTTGAAAAATATATTGTTTTTATTACTGAAATTAGTTCATAGTGATCAGCAATTTCATAAAAATGAGTTGTTTTTGCATCAAATTCGATAAAATTTAATGTAGATACAAAAATACTGATATTTCTTTAAATCGCAATGATAATTTTGCCAAATTGCTTGTTTTGAAATTTTGGGAAGGAAATATCAATTTTATTATTTAAAAAGTTAATTCTGTTTAATCTTTTTTTACTTCATATTAAAACATGTGTTTTTTCTGACATAGAAACAATAACAAATTCAATTATAGCTATTTTCTTGTCGAACTGATTTATAACTCACAACATTATACGAAACAAAGAACACACTAGATACACAAAATTGTCTTAGATTATAGTTACACAATTCGAAAAAAAACAATACTTCCTGCATAGTTTACTCAGCACTTAAATAAACGTCGCAAACAAATTGATTATCGATAAATCAATATAAAGGAATCCCTGATCAATTATCAATAATTGCATACTGCTGCTATTTCCTTCCATCTATACATTCAGCCTCGACTAATTCAACTATATAATAAGAAATTGTTTCAGCATGCAATTGCCTATCGTATCAGTGATGTAACAAAGCGCATAAAATCGATAACAAACCAATCAATTCGATACGCCCGAGTAATGATAACGCACAGCATGAAGCCAAATAAAATTAATTAAATTGCGAAACGGTTGGACGACACCAGGAAATGATAATTTATGTGAATGCGTTCTACTCGATGAATGGGACGTGCCAAAAAATTCGGCGCTTACAGCAATTGCTCATTTCGCATTTGCCAATATGCAAATAGGCAAATAGTCGCAGGAATTTGTTCGTACGTTATCTCCGATTTGTGTTTGCATAAACGTATTCGTTTACTGAAATGATGGAATTTGATGTTTAACTATCCAAAATAACTGCAATGTGAACATTATTGTGAAATTTTTGGGTTTGATCGTTTCGAAGAATCGTTCTTTGATATTGTATCTCATATCAAATGTTAATGTTATGTGTGAATCTTGATGACTAATGCTGATGAAAATATAAGAAAATATAACTAAATCTATTTTTGGTCATAATAATAATCAAAAATTAGCAAGTGCTGCAAAAAAATCTCATTTAATATCTTAGGTTAGAAACTAACAATTATCAAATATTAAACTTTTCTTTTTCAAAAAAAGCCATAAATTTCTTTATTGTTTTCTAATTAGACATGAAATCGAAGAGATTTTAACTCTGAATTAACTCAATTTAAAAGTTTAGGTTATTAAGTAAAAATTAACAAATATTCAACGTTTTTTTCAAAAGCTATAAAATTTCTTTATCGTTTTCTAATGAGATATGAAATCTCTTTGATTTTAATTTTGAATTAACTAAAGATGTATGGAATAAAAATTCAATTCCCCAAAAAACTTATCATAGTAAATATTTAATTAGTGTTTTATTTTTTTAGGAATGAATTAAAATTTCCATATAAAATTAAGTTTTAATAAGTCTTCCTAATTGGATGAAAACTATATTAGAAAAAATTTGAGTCCTTCATTAATTTTAAAATTTCAAACATGTAGTTTCTAACTGATTAACAATTTAGATATTTTCATTGATTTCCATATTATTTAATGAATAAACTACTATTTTATATTCAGTAGTTCTGAAAGTATTTGTTTGCCATCTAGAAATAAATAATCAAAATATTGCTTTCTTTAGTTTTCACTTAGAAATAAGATTGGATGCTCTTGAACTACTGGAGATTACAAACAACAAAATAAAAATATTATACCAGAAATTATAGAAGATGTAAATCAATATTGATAACAAGAAACTCTCATAAAAATTTTAAAATCAAAGTACTAGAACTTTCGAACAGAATTTCGTTTCAGAAATAATTTGGAACTATTTTGTTTCAAAACCAGAGTAAAAATAAGATAACAAAAATGTAAAAAAATACTTGTTTTGTCACAGAAACATTCAAAAATCTAAAATTTTTATTTTTTTTCTTCTAACGAAAACTAATTTCGGAAAACCTGAATTATCATCAGATTTCGCTACATTGCAAATTATATCAAACTTTTAGACCTTTTTTATCAGAAATCTATTTAAGAATCATATTAAATCTAATCCTTTTAGAACCAAACAAATTATCACGAAAGGATAATACAGTTCCCTTAAAAAATATCATTCTCTCAGTGCCCAATCATCCTCGACTTCCTTCAGGATCCACTAAATACGTTGAATAATGAATAACCTTAAAGGGTTCCTCCACAGAAGCTATAAACTAGCGTGAAACAAGCCGCGGGTCTTTTGTTCCTCGGTGATTAATGACGCGGGCCGCGAACCTTTTTTGACAGATTGCTCCTGCCCTCACAGACATAAGACCCACCAAACACCTCCACCACGTTCCATAAACTGTAATCTACAATGTGAACATGCCCATAATGAATTATGAAAGCGCTTTCCGCATCCTGACGATGTTGGCTCGTGGGTGGTGCATTTGATTGATTGGAATTAATGACGAAGGCATCGCATCGTCAGTTCAGTACGTAACCTGCAGGAATACGACCCAAGAGTTCCTGCATTGAGGGAGTACCGTTATTATGCGCCATGTTGGATCCTTAAGATAATGCGAAAATTCGTTTAAAATTGGTTTAATTCAATGATTTTAGATTTATTGATACCAATACAAGACAAAAATTTATATAAAAAAATATCATCTGTCTTCTGTTTTCTTAAAATAATCGCTATCTTTCGAAAAAAGTCAATTATTTTTATTAAGTCATATTAAGACACAGTTCAACTATTTGGGATTGTATTTTTTTTTAATTATCCAGCTTTCACAATGAAAAAAGATATGATAGTATTTTTTTCAATGCAGGAGAATATTCTGAGACAAAAGGATGCTTGGATTATAATAAAAAAAATATTAGTATCAAGGTATCTCTGGCTAAATTCAAATCCAACATTTTGTTTCATTTCAGGACTTTAGACTTATGTCTAAAATATATGGCGCAGGAACTTGGGCAAACTTCCAAAATGTGGTACAATTACTATTCTGTCATATTGATTCACAAGTTTTGGGAAAATTACGTAACATTTAAAACATATTCCTAAATTTTAACTTGGCTCTTCAACGTCGCCATTTTTATCTTTGTCATTACCAATAATTCGGGAAATTTGATAACAACTGAAATATTCCTGCTACTATCTCACCAAATAGAATCAACTAATGGATAAACTCAATTATGCAAGGATAAAATTGTATTAGGTAACTATCTTAAGCAAGTATTACATAATTCCACAATTTTTTTCATAAAGAAGGTATCTTGCAAAATTTACAAGAAGATAGTGAGATAAGACATGTTTTTATTCTGATTACCATTTTTATCCTTGTTCAAAAAAACTAAAAGTTGGAGGAATTTTAATAATATCTGATATATTCTTGAAATAGTAGTTTATTAATTTGAGATATCCATGATTATTCAAGGATAATATTATGTTAAAATATAGGTTTTGATAGTTTTTTGTACAATTCTCCAATTTTCGTTATAAAGAAGGTACTTTACCCGATTTACAAGAAGATATTGAGATAAGAAAAAAAAAACTAAAAGTTGGAGAAATTTTATTAGCATATATAATATTCCTGAATTAGTAGCTCATCAGTTCAAGTCAACCCATGGATAATTTCAATTATACAAGGATAATATTATATTTAATAGTAACTTGCATAATTCACCAATTTTTGGTACAAAGAAGGTACTTTACACGATGTAGAAGAAGATACTGAGATAAAACATGTTTTGATTATGGTCATCATTTTTATCCTTGTAATAAATAACTAACAATTGAAGGAATTTTAGTAGCATTTGAAATAATCTTGATATAGCAATTCAACAATTGAAGCCAACTCATGAATAACCTCAATTATACAAGGATAATATTAAGTTGAACAATTTCTGATAGTTTCTTGCACAATTTTTCAGTTTCCACTATAGTGTAGGTATACTTCACAATGTAGAAGAAGATTTTGATAAAAAAAAACATTGTTTGGCATGATCTTCATGTTTATCCTTGTCAATATCAACAATTGGAGAAATTTTAGTAACATCTAAAATATTCCTGAAGAAATATCTCAATTTCAAAGATTATTTTCAAGGATAATTCAATATTAGGTTAAACAAAGTCTAGAAATGTTTAGAATATTATGAAATTTTTCTTTACTTGGGTGATTGGAAATATATCCAGAATATTTTATTCAAGGAATTCCTGAAGTTAGGCTGTTTGGAAACCTTCAGAAATTAGAAAAAATATGGCACATTTCTATAATTTATTGATTTTAAACATTTGGAGATCAATAATAATAATGCCTTTATCTTCATATCCTTTTATGTTATATATGGTCGTAAGAATATTGGATTTTTGGCGAAACTGAGAAAATATAAAAGCAACTATCATAGACAAATATTCTGACAAATCAAAAACTTTTAATTTCTTAGAAAGAGTTAATGGAAAAACATTCCAGAGTAGAAAACAAGAATAGAAAATAACAGAATATCTTTGATATTTCTATTTCTATTCTATACATGAAATTTTGTATTGTGATAGTATCATAGTATAAAGAAAATTATGAATATTACGAAAAAATATTTATTTGCAATTTATGAAGTTTTCACTCTTTTGGAGACATTTAAAAGTAACCAAAAACATCACTAACAACTACTTCACTTCCGGATTAAAATGGCAACTTCCTAAACATATATCCTCTCCCCAAAATTCGCGATACTCTCCCAACATACATCCTCCTACAATCCGCAAGCACACGAGGAAGTGACGTAATCATCTACACGAAACAAGAAAGAGGCGCTCCTAAACGCTTCCAATACGCTTGATTGCGATTGCACCCCGTTCGCTTTATTGGAAAGTATAGTACGTCTTGTCGACGGCAAATGAAACCACTAAACGGAAAAAGCACGCCAACGCCATCGAAAACAACGAACGGCTGGAAGTGAATGGAAATCGATGCGGCATCGCACTGGAATGGAATGCAATGGCGCAAATTATTTCCCCGCATTATTTATCCGCAGGAAGAGCGACGCGGACGGATGGAAACTTTTTGACAATGAAATATGTTGCTGGCGGTTTGGTATGCGGTATGCGAAGCAACGAGCAAAACGGTCGACGACGTGCGAATAATTGCAATGCACTTTTTTAGCGTTTGTTTTAGCGCTGCGTGTCGAGCGACGTGCTTAATTCTTTGCCAGAGATCCGCAAATTGCGTTTATTCGCCGCCAACTTGCATGGAATTGGGTTAAATGTATTGAAAATTAATTTTCCGCGCTCGTGTTTTGTGTTTTCAATTTGTCAGCAAGGAGTTTAGCTCAACTTGTCAGCGAAGTAATTGGGCGAACTTTGTGTTAGTTAATCAATGTTGTTATAATTACTATGTTGTTAGTGATTTCATTTTTGAAACCTTAATTGCAAAATGTTGATCAATCATTGAAATTTGTTGATCTTCATTTTCACAATTAATTAATTTAATAGTTTCAAGTCTTTTCAGTAAAAAAAAAAACAAATGATAGGAAGGACATGAAAATTTAGAATGCAAATATATTCCTGTGCAATTATTTAGAGGACCTGAAGAAGGAGGCGCCCAATGGTGCTTGAAGTTTATTAATTAAGCTTCAACGTTTAATTAAAATGGCGCAGGAGAAAAGAATAGTTGTGAGTGAAGTGGTAGGTCTTCATTGTCATTGGATCACGTAATTGCATTTCCAGCAGCATATTTCTGTTTGTAATCCATCTCTTGGGGTGGTTAATTAATTCAAGGTAAGCCCATAAATTGGATTTTTTTTGACATAGAGTTGATGTTATTCCTTTGTAGAACAAAGGATTATCAGGTAATTTTTAAATCGTTTTGAACCTTAATTCTGATTACATTAAACTCTCTTGTATATTTTTAATGGTTCATTTCAAAATGGTTCAATTTTTATTTTATTTTTTAATATGATAATAATTTATATTGAGCAATGATCAGTGTTGGTTATGAAATCTGGAAGGATATTAAAAGAAAAATTAAAAACGATTAATGATTAATTAATAAAATTCAAATTTGAAATCAAATTTATCCAATTTCCACATAAATTATCGCCTAATTATCTTAAACATCCATTTTTAATCGTCATTGATAAATTTTCAATTTTGAGACTTCCTAATGCATTAAAAACAAGTTTTTTTTCAGTTTCTGTCGCGTTTTATCACTAATTTTGTAGATCAAACTAAAATATCGAATTTCCTATTTTTATATCATTTTTTGGGTTTATTATTATCCTTTTTTCCATGATTCGTTAGCTTCCATCATCAGACTATAAATCTAGTAAATTTGTTTAAAAATACATAAAAAGTGGATTAAAGATTGCCACAAAGCAAGGGAAAAACATATTTCACTAAAAAAAATCATCCAACTTATGACAATAAGCAAACTTTTGAAGTAGATTGTTTTCAGGTAAAGATTGATGTATTTTGTTTATAGATCAAAAGACTATGAAGTAAATTTTAAATCGCTACAGTTTATTACGTGTTTTATTACTAATTTCGTAGAAGAAACTAAACTATCAAATTTTCAATTGTTATATGATCCATGTTTTTTATTTTTTCCCAATTAATTATTACACAAATTAAATGTGGATTAAATATTGCCACAAAACAAAAACAACAAATTTTTCTAAAAAGGAATCAGCCAACTTAAAACAATATGCAAATTTTTGAATTGGATTTTACCAGATAAATATTGATGATTTTAGTTTATAGACCAAAAGACTATCAAGTAATTTTTAAATACTTCTTAACCTCATTTGAATTTAATGGTAAATACGTCGAGGGAAAATACAAAGTTTGCCCTCAATTAAAACTAAGATAAGTACTTTCTATTCTACTAATATAATTAATTAATTTATCTTATGCAAAACTTCAATTTCATTTGAATTACTTAAACTCTTTTATGCATATTCTTAATAGGTCATTTTAAAATCTCTATTTTTTTGATGACTTGACAACAATTTATAGGTAATTACTCCTGTTTTGATTGACATTATAATCAATCAAAGTTTTTAATATAATATGAAAATCTTAAAAATTAAAATTAAATATTTTTAGGACCCATATAATAATAACATAATTAACTTGGAAATTGAAATATGCTTTAATTCGCGTTTGACATTTTGCAATTTGGAAACAACCTCGTGTATAAAAAATAAATTTTCTCAGCTTCTCCGTCATTTTATCACCAATTTTATAGAATATATTGAAAATATTCAGTTTATTATTTTTATACGAGACTTTTTTTGGACTTATTATTATCCTTTTTTCTACAATTTTATATTCGATAATAAGACAATCTTGCAAATTGAAATTAAATGTTGGCGTTCCCGAAACTATAGATTGAAAACATTCTTCGTACCTTATTCCTGGTTTATTTTATTAATAACATTCGTAGAACAAGCTAAGAATATCAAGTTTATTAAGTTTGATATGAATCATATTTCGGTTTTTCCATATTTTATTTTCCATATTCTTCCAAGCTTCGAGATTGCATTCTCCAATTATAAATTCAGTAAATTTGATATAAGAAACCTCAAAATTTGAATCCCACGTTGTCACAAAGCAAAAAAAAAACAATTTTTCATAAAAAAAGTCATTAAAATTATAATAATATACAATTATAAATATATATCAATTAGTTATACTAAACTTTAATCATTAGACTAAACTTGCGAAAATTCAAACGTAAACCAAAAAAAAAACAACGCCAAACTGAAATCAAATGCACAAACTAATTTTGAGCACGTCCCTCGAAAATAAACCAACTCTAACTAACAAGCACTGAAGCAATATGAGCAAATTATGCGCATGTATAGGTAGCAAAATCATCATCTTCTTGTATACTACGAATTCAGGAACGCAAACATTTGAGTTGGATCTTGCCAACCACCATAAATGCTCTCCAACGTCTGCACCAGGTTGTTTCATGTAAACCGAGTCAACTCCTTCAGTTCCCCCTTGATTTCCTTCGACATTTCCGCCCTCGTTCGCTCCTCACACGAAGAGCTTTCAACATCACATCGACCCAAAAAAAAGAAGAAAAACAATAACGATCTGAGTCGTCGAAACAAAATATTTTCACTCCATTTCAATTCCCCAGGAATATTTTCATTCATAGAGTGCAAACGCTCATTTCTCATTTCCATGAAGCGCGTTATATCGTCACCATTCTGCATTATGCATTTGAAAAGTTTCCAGTGTTTCCAGAGTAGTTAGATGAAATGCACGTGCGAATGCAATTCAATGACATAATTCCATTTGGAAGCGAGTGCATCTCTTATAACAAAGAGTGACGAATGCGGACGTCTCCCACAGGACTTCAACTTAATAAGCTGTTGTAGATGTATGATGTAGGGTGCATCATTTAGTTAGTTGCGTCATTTACTCAGTCCTGGGAATCCTCCAGGTTGTCTGAAAGTTTCTTCTACATATATTCAAAAGTGAATATATGTGTGATTTTACTTCAAGTCGTAAATTTTTAATGTTACATATCAGCCCATGGTTCCAATGAGGGTAGTTTAACGGGTTTAGTGAAGGATAACCGCTTCCGAATCGCCAGGAATCGAAGAGGACACACATCAATATCAACGCACATTCGTAAAGTAATTGAGGATTGGTGCCAGGTTTTATTGCCAAACCCGTATCTTTACACCCATATAACTTCTTGTAGAAAAAAAGGAACGAAGAAATCGACGATGATCCAAGAAATTCGGTCACTCAAATGCGAATATCGGATGTCACTTTTATCTGTTTTTTTTTTCTATGAGTGAAAAGAATCATCCGTTAAAAACGAAAAGGTGGAACATGAGTGATAAAGTGAAAAAAGAACTCAATGCATCATCGTTTAATAATTCAGAGAAAAAGTTTTCGACCATCTGCGAATGCGTTTGAAATTTTAGGTCGAAAATGTCGTTATAGTTCGAACAAAATGAATTTATTTCATTTTGAATGAGCGTTCAGGTTCAGATGATTTAGTGGGATTATCCTTTTTTTAAATTCGGGATCGGGGCTAGTTGTAAATCACAACTACTGGATTTCAATTAATTTAGACCATTTAATCAATCATTTTTTAAAAGAGGAAATATTTTTTTTGTTGATTCAAGCAAAATTCTTTGAATTTTGTTTTATTATATTTCATTTTAAAATTTTTTATTGGTAATTGTTATTTTTGGACTTCTTGGTTTTGAACCCATATTTCAAAGACATTCTGTTAGTTTCCCATTAAAGAATAAAAATAATAAAGATGTGAGGCAAAAGTTCTGTTGAAGTAGTAATAGTTTTCACAAAGAAGAGTCCTTCAAGTTCAATTAGAAGTTTCTAAATTCTTTGTTTTGCGTTGTTTATTTCAGCCATTTGAAGCTAAATAGTTATCACCCATTTATTTAAAAATGTTCAATTTTATATTCAATATTTCGACACTTTTTGATCAAATATACAAAATCAAAGAAATTCCAAAATTTGGGAAGCAATGGAATTAAATACAAGCTACATTTAGTATATTTTTTTCCAATAGAAATTCAGAAAGTATAAAATGAACTTCTATTCATTGTTAGTTAATTATAATTAAGCTTGCCGCTTGTTTATTGTATTTCAGATTTGTTATATGTAATTTTATTGGTTTTAATTGCAATTCAGATTTGTTAAATATAATTGAGGAACCATAAGTTTAATATCAGGAATAATTAAATTTATTTTTATTTCTAAACATATTTCTATTTCTATTTTTGTGAGTCAAACGTAATTGTGAGTACAAGAAATGAAATTAAGAAGAATTCAAATACTAATCAAATTACTGCCACTTTTTGTTAAATAATAATTCATTTTTTGGAAACGGAAATTATATTTATTGTTTGCTGAATTTCAGTGATTTTTTCTGGATTCCAACTCATAGATTTAAAATTCTAATCTAAATTACATTTTTTCGATTCCGAAATTTAATTAATACTTTCTGAATTTCAACTAGAAAAAGGATAATTTAACTTGATTATATTTTTGACTTTTAATTATTTTTAGTAATTATTTTTATTCAAGGAATAGTTTTATAAAGTCATAAATCATATTTTTTACCATTAAGGCAGCAATAATTATTAATTATCGTTCAGTTTATAAATACTTTAATTAACTTAAAATGGAACATAAAATGGAATTTGAAGAAAATGTAATGCTTTCTGAATTTTAAATCACAATTTCTGATTACATTTCATGAATGGGAATTACATTTATAGCATTCTGAACTGAAAGTGAAATTCATTTGATACTTTCTAAATTTGATTTAACAATTCTGAATTACATTTCTTCTTTTCTGAAATTTAATCGATTATTTCTTGAATTACAAATGGAAAATTTGTCGAGCAACTTAATTATCTTTTTGACCGCATTTCTAGTAATAATTTTCATTAAAGTAATAGAGTTATAAAGTCATCAATCATATCTTCAACTATTTCTATTTTATCATTCTTAGGAGAATGGTAAAATAAGTAAAGAATGTTATAAAGTTTGACATAATAAGATTCAGCATCAATTTTTTCTCACTATAACAACAACCTTAAAAAATAATTTCTAGTTGCAAAATATAATGAGCATATGAAAGCAGAGATTACCAAAATGATAATAGCTAACTTTCTGAAAATATTTTTCAACATATTTGCAGCTCATTAAAATTGCAAATTCCAAGAGGATAACTTATAATGACTGCAAACTCCTTCAATACAAAAATGATGCCTACTACAACATTTAAAGTTTTACCCTACCATGCAAAAACCATGCAAAAACCAGAGGGACGTGAACTTCCAACCAAACTAAAGCTTTGCAAGCTTCCGAGATTATCCTGCCAGCATTTGCTTGTGGACATAAGCACTAAAGCTCCTCACGTACAAAGTGATTATGTAATTCCAATGCAAAGCTTACACCAAGATCTGATCAGTTAAATAGACAGGTGAATGTGCTTTGAAACCATCTAACAAAAAAAAAACTTTATGTTTTCCTTCAATTTGAAATTGGAAACCGTAAGGTGAGGTCTGAATAAACTTTCCCTTTATCAATTTTATTCCAGCGCACACATTTATTGATGTATTGCAGTGAGGGTTGTTTGACAATGGACCCAGGGAACTTTCAATCATTTTGAAAGAATACCCGTAATAAAATGTAAACATGAGCCACGCACGCTTCCTGGATGACTGAAGAGTGGGGGAAGGAAATGCGGGACAATATTTGCACATACGTGTGTCCAATACGTGTGGATGCAATGAAACGTTCGATTGCCTTCAGCGAAATGATAGTGTTGGAAGCCAAAGCTTCGAACCGGGGACGAAGAGCTTCCGGTTCCTTTTTGATCCCGTTTTATGTTTTACGCTCAATGTTCATGGTTGCGCTTCCTGAAGACGGTAAAATCTTCCTGGGATACAAGCTTTCCAGAAACGTTATTTAGATTTTAGAGGAAATTTAATTATAGATAATTATCCTTGCAAGTAACAATTTCCTGGTCTTAATTATCATTTTGGAATGGTATAAATTTCACAAAAAATATTTTTATTTTATTTGAACTTAATTCACCTTTTTCATGTGTGGTTCAGAAATTAACACATTAATATCAAAATGTACCAATTGTATTCCAGATGTGGAAAATAAATTTCAGATAGTACATGCAATTGTATTACAGAAGTACAACTATTTCAGAAAAATCCATTGTATTTCAGATTGAAAAAATAATTTTTAGAAATGGTAAATTATAATTCAGAAAGTAGCAAGTATTTCAGATATGATTTGAATTTCAGAAATTGAAATTAAATTTTTTCTTATATTTATCTACATAGTATACAAAAGTCAGATTATAATAACAACTAATTTATATTTATAATATCGGATCTTTGGGGCAAATTCGAGGTAAACAATTGTTATGCATCTTCTTTAAGTAAAATTCTTGTCAAATTTAATTTTTGCCATTTTTGCACATCCGATAATTTCATTTTGATTTCCAAATGATGTTTTCTTAAATACATATTGCGTGTTCTGATATGATTATGAATAATCTGAAATTTAAATTGAATATTCAGAAATACATTTTGCTAATCGCAAATACAATTTGTATTTTCTGTAATGCAATTTACCAATTTGAACTATAAATACCCGATTCTGAAATACATATCGATAATCTAAAATAATTGATAATATTTGAACTACATATTGTAGTTTTTCAAATTCATACGATTAATCTGAAATTCAAATTATTAAATCTTAAATACATTTTCCTATTCGTAAATATAATTTATATTTTTCGAAATACAATTAACAAATCTGAGATTGAAATGATATAATTTGAAATACATATCTACAATTGAAAAAGTCATTAGTTATTAGCTACTAAAATTGATTAATATTCATTTATTGTACCAATGAAATAAAACTTTTATTCATTTATAATTTTGCATTTTTACACTTTTCTATTACTTGATAAAAAAAAATTCAAAAAAAGTGGAGTCATCTTGAAAAATATGAGATTTCACGATTTACACGTTCGCAAAATTGCGTATACCTGGAGCACTCAACCCGAATCGGATCCCATGTTCCCGTATTCCCGTAAAAATATAACATGACACTCGCGTGTGTGTCGAGCGGGGTTTTTTTTTCTTCCTTTTTCGGTGAATGAGGCCGAATCAATTCCGGGCGTTTGCCAACGGATCGACGGTTTATATCCCTATCCTATCAGCCGTTATCCCGGCGATTCCGCCATTCCTGTCTGCCATCCACCGGGAAGCATCCACCACAAATGACACGAGTCGAAAATATTTCCCGTTGATTCAATTCGTATTCAATTCAGCACGCTTATGTTTTTCCGCTACGTCATATCCTTCTAAATAAATTTATTGTTTGTGTTTTTCATTGATTGACATCTAGAAATCCCTCGAAANACGAGTCGAAAATATTCCCCGTTGATTCAATTCGTATTCAATTCAGCACGCTTATGTTTTTCCGCTACGTCATATCCTTCTAAATAAATTTATTGTTTGTGTTTTTCATTGATTGACATCCAGAAATCCCCCGAAATCCCACAAATCGCGTATTTTGTACGTCATTATTCAAAACAAAAAAAATCTCGGGGAAACCTAATGGAAAATCATTAAGGATCGTTGGTTGGTGAAAGCATTTTGCTGCATTTACTCGTTTTGTCATTTCCTCCAGTTTCCACCGTTTCGGGATGATTAAGGAGGCTCCTAAGTGTGCGCAACACGAAAATTATTACCCCGGTTAAAAATTCCAATTATCTGGCTGCCGCAAACGCAAACACACAACATTTCACATTTATGCAAAATCCCTACATTCCAGTCCTTGTGGAAAATGACAGGAAGTGTTCCAAAAATGAATTAACATTCGTGGAAGAAAATTCATCCCATGGGAATAATGACCAGGTTCTGGTTTGTCCACCTGGTTGTGCTATCAAATTATAACAATTTTGTTTTATTATTTAATAAAAACTTTTTAATAAGTTGGTATATTTAATGTATCAAACAACTTTTCAAGAAAGATGGCTCATAAAAAATTACATCGAGTTGAATTACTTCATTAGCTTTAATATGAGTTTAATTAATTGAAATACTGATTTAAAAGATGATTATGATGATGCAACAAAATAAACAATAACTTAAAATGTATTTTGAGTTGTCTATAGTTTTATTACAAATCTGAAAGTTTTAAAAAGTTCTTTCGGTATATCAACATGTTTCGTTTGAAACTTTGGAATATATTTAATAAAGCAATGCACGCGCCATGTTTAAGAGGAAAGTTTGCAAATTTGCATAATATGTTCCGAGCTTGTTATGTGACCTGGACCTGATTTTGGTCCTACGTCTGCAGGATGCAAAGTATGTCATGAGTTTTCCTGTTCCCGAAGATTCCATGTATATTTGATGACAGCTACAAGAGTTTTTCTTGATATTTTTACTTTTATCGTAAAAAATGAATTCAAGAAAATTTTAGAATGTACTAAAGAACTTTAAACACAAACAGAAAGGAACTAATTTGATTGAAATCACCAAATGTTATCCTGGAACCATTTCCAGAAAGTACATGAGTGCTTTTGATTTGGATCATGTCATATTAGGGCGCAGTCAGACTTGCTGCATGTGCCGACGTTAGAAAAACGCATGAAGTCAACTTTCTTAACATTTAAATGGACGCGGTCACACTGGACTGCATTTTCGGCCCTTGCAGTCGTCATACATTTTTGACATCGTGCGTACATTTTTCCTACTCATTCTAACTTATGGTTAAGATAGGTGAGATTGATCAGAAATATTTTGGGTTAATCTATTTGCCCAAGCGGCAAACCCAAACAGGGCTGCATTGTAAAACCCAACTCCGGAGGGGGTCTTGATTATGATTCTAACTTAATTCGAGCTATTGATTTACTAAGAAAGCATAATGAACCCTTTGAAGCAACTATTTTTGATTTTGTTACAAAAATCTGATTAAAATGATACCAAACAGGACCAATATGTATAACATCAATTACTTTTATCTATTTTCAAATCTTAAATCAGATGACAAAATATTATATAATTTATATCAAATAT
>JARJDZ010004409.1:0-21740 GCA_030264555.1 Aleochara sp. GC000083 | reverse complement strand
TGTTTAATTAGCAGTGGCAGTAATTGCGACCGTAAGCTTGCAATTAACCACTTTATGCTAATCGCGTCATGACTGAACCGAGAACGCGACCGAAAAGTCATGATTCGCGAACACGAACGGTACGCGCCCGCGCGATTGGTGTCCCCGGTGCTGCTTACCTGAAACAAACCGTCTTAAAACGATTAGTATCATTGGCGCATGAAGAATTGAATTGTGAAATCACTCCATTGCTCGTACCATTCAGAGCAATGAGCAACTCTACTAATTTCTTGACCTACACCACCAAACCTGATATTTGACTTACTAACAGTACAACCAGCAGCATCAGCATTGTCGGCAGTTGCAGAATTTGAACTGGTATGCTCCTTCTGCATTCAGGCCATCTCTCATGAAGAACGTTGCATTACTTTCCTAAATGTTAGAAAACCCAATTACAAAAACGTCTGCCACTTGAAAATCTTATTGGAACAGTAGCAAACTAAAGTCCCAAAAGTGATGGCTTGAAATTCAAAAGCAAATAATTGATAGCATGTTTTATAAACTTACATATGGCATTATGTGCATTATTGAAGACGGATTGTGGTTGGATTGCTGTTCATCATCCATCTCCGAAGCTATTGAAGTTGGCAGAGTGTCGGCTATGTTGACCTCCTGAAGATTGCGTTGTTCAAGACCACAGGTTCCTAGATAAATCACAAAATATTAGAATACAGTCTGTAATGCACTGAATGCAAAGCGGCAATTGAGAGGTAACTGATGCAATAGACAAAAACATATTTGATAACTTACCATCAACCAATGCGTCACGAGCATCTCGAGTGCAATTCTGAAGGTCTGAGTTCCGACAAACAAATTGGCATCTGCACCATCATCTTGCACCAATTGGTATTTGGACGTATAATTCTACAAACATTACAACATAGATATTAACCATTGCTCGCTCGATTAGAAATATGCGTAAGAAATATGCCTCTTGGAAGCGATCGCACACATTATTCTGCAATGCACAACAAATTCACTGGCGTTACATGAAGCTACAATAAACTACGCATCAACAAAAAGGACGCCGTAAACATTCATTTGTTTCAACAAGAACATTCGATAGTCGACGATGACGTCATAGGCGATGATGTGCAAATGCAAGCCCACAATTTATGAGTCGATATTAAACGAGATCGCCGAAATTTTAAAGTAAAATGAACTTACAGATTCTCAAATTCGGAAGCCGCTTCATTAACGGTGCTGCTCGCCAAACTCAGATCCAATTTTCCTTCCCATTCCGTCCTAGGCAGCTCCAAGAAAATCGTCGCATTACAGGCTCCCCAATGAGATCCATCCTTGAAACATTCTATTCTCGAAACAGCACTCAACTATAAAATACCCCACAAATATTAATAATTTATTCGCTGAATGCACTGTAACGATGCGGCTAACGCGAGCAAGCGGTGTACAAAAATGGAGCATACCATTTCATCACCGACACTAATGACCAAAATGGCCTCCCTCCGCCTACTGCAATGTTCTACGCCTTCGAGTCGAAATTCGGATTTGCTCAATAATACCAATGCTGCCCACCATCTGAATGCATCACCATCACCAGAACCACTGATTTCCAATTATCCCGTACTAGAATTTGTCGGATGCTTAACTTTATCGAATTTTAATAATTAATTATCTGCAGCGTCATCGACATGACCATCTTCACTGTGCAGAACATTAACAAGAACGAACGAGCACGAAGATCTAGGGAGATTGAAAAATGTAGGGTAATCACCCTAGTAACAAATCATGCTATCCTTGTCTGGCGCCCACGCAAAAGATAGCAATGTTAGTAACATTGCACTATAACAAATTGGTACCACTTCAAATCGCGTGATGTGTTGTCGCAATCTGATTGGTCCAATTTGCGAAGAGGACGCGAAGACGCAAAGACACGGAAATGGACGGCCGAATATCACAAGATGCTAAATATGGCGACGACATTTTGATGCAATTAATTAAATTTATATTTGAACTTATCTTAACCGCAGCGAATTGTCCTCCCGTGACGAAGCTCAGCGTAGATGGCTCCGTTTGTAACCAGCAGACTCAACGTACTAATGGGAATGAGATGTAATCGATGTGGAAGTTGCAATTTTACGCGGCTGCAGCGAGACTGAAAATGTAAACACACAAATTTGATATTGCACTCACAACGCAAACTCACAGAATTTAACCTTCCAGCCAGCCATGCTCGATTCGCCGCGATAGGGAGAAGTTACGTTGAACAATGCACTGCAGCCACTCGTTTCAGTTGTGTGCCGTACGCCTGTGCATCGTGTTTTGCGTAAGTTCAATCGTCTGCTGTCTTCTTCCACGTCTCCCAACGTTCAACATAACCCGCACTTCGAAGTTCGTGGCCTGCTTCAGCTCCAGAAAGATTCCAGAATGCCGTGCAATTCGTGCAAACAGCGTAAGATCGTCGTAATGGGATACCGGTCTGTTGGTGAGTAACCGTGCGATGGAATGGATTGGCTGCACATTCAAACGTTTCAATCGCGAACGTGATTGTTTTCTGAGTATGCACGCAAGCAGCACCACTAAAATCACCTCGATTTGTAGGCAAGTCGTCGCTGAGTATCCAGTTCGTCGAGGGGCAGTTTGTCGACTCATACGATCCAACAATCGAGAACAGTGAGTAGAATTGTATCCGTGATATGTTCGTGCTGCCCGCAACAAGAGTCGCTCGTCGAAAACTCCATTGTCATGTTAATGTGCAGCATTCACGAAGCGGACGCGTCTGAATTCGCAAGACTACGAGCTCAAAGTGATCGACACGGCCGGCCAGGACGAGTACTCGCTGATAACGTCCCAGTACAGCATCGACACCCATGGCTACGTCCTGGTGTACAGCATCACCAGCAACAAGTCGTTCGAGGTGATCAAATCCCTTTATGCGAAGCTGCTAGACATCACCGGAAAAGTAAAGTGAGTATTGAGGGTACCTCTAAACTTAATTTGCGCTAATCGCCCAATTTGGGTCCTCCTGCAGTCTGCCCATTGTTCTGGTGGGCAACAAGACCGATCTGCACATGCAGCGAGCCATCACGACCGAACAGGGTAAGAAACTCGCCCAGGAATGGAATGCTGTCTTTCTGGAGACGTCTGCAAAACATAACGATGTAAGTTTTCGTACCAATTACTGATTTCCCTGTGCTTCCTTCTTGTTACTGAAGATATGCTTTGTTTTAGGACGCTCTAGATATTTTCCACGTTTTGCTGACCGAAATTGAACGTGCGGATGGAAACCTCACAAAAATTACTGGGAAATGTACCTGTTGCGTGTCTTAAGATGATCCATAACTAATCAATGTATTGTCATGTTTTCGGTAGTTAAAACTTATTATTCATGAACGTTACTTAAAAATGTAGTTAGTGACTTACGACTGATGCTTGCAGAAGCTCGTTGAAAGTTGCATTTAAGTGAGGTAATGACCAAAATGATGTTGACTGTTTGTTAACGATGTTCCAATTGCATTTGTAAGAGAAACGTTCCTATTAGATTTCATGTTTTAGTATGTAGTTTTAGAACGTTTATGCGAAACGTTGTCATAACAAATTTAAATTATTATTGATATTGTTATATTAAATTTTATGTCTATTTATACTGTCGTTCAAAAGTTAAAATTGACTTTTGGATATCACGTCAATAGATACCTAAATCTAAGTTGTATTCACAAAGTATTAAGAGAATTGTAAAAGTCTTAAAATGTTGTTGAAAAAACGCAAAAATGAAATGTTAATTATAAGTAATCATTCCAGAATGTAGTGTAACTTAGACTGGAGTTTGTTCTAAAATATTTATAAATCTGCGCTGTAAAAACGATTGAAATTACATTGCAATTTTGCAAAAGAAATAAATTTTGAAATGAAGAGCATTCTGAACAAAATAATTTGTTTACTAAATATTGATTTCAAAAAACGCAGTCTGTTATTTAAATGCTGAATGTTGAAAACTTTCAAATGAAATTAGAAAAATGTCTATGGGATTCCTATGGGAATTGTGAAACAATTGTATGCAAAATGGGGCAATCTTAAAAGTATGTTTCTGCAACATATGTGATAACATCGATTTAATCACCATACAAATATACTTCTACCATAGATTTAATGACAGAAGAATCAATAATTTACGCTTGCAAAATATTTGATCATAGCAGGAATTAAGAATTCTTTCTAATGGGTCAGGAAAGAAGGTACAGGAGCTGGCCTTCTCAAAAGGGAAGTTAGAAGGACCAGTGGCTTACGAGGGCAGGATTCGCCAAATCCTGTAGCAACACATCTTCCATCGGGATCATGGAAGAGTATTACCCGCTACCCATTGAATGAATAAAGAGTTACGCTTCGATTTTTGTTATTTTTATTTAGATCATTGCAAACCTTGCTCTGTTCCGCAGTTCACAATTCAATAAAATCATTTCGGAAAAGAAAACAGAAAAATGTACAAGTAAAACATTAAATATTATAATATATGTATGTATATGGTATGTATAAAATTACGTTGCAAAATATATCTATCTATGGCCTTCATTAAGTTTACATTGTAAATGTTCTGAGTCTTTCGAGTTGTATGCATTTCAAATACGGGCTATTGCAGTTCGTTTAAGTTGTGATGAATTGTCGCTTGTGCATACGAAAGAAGTAAATGATCATTAAATAAATTGTCAACAGATTATATATATGTGTATAAAATCTAGAATAGATAGAATATAAAATACTAAAACAATAAACTATGGTGACAATTAATAATTAAATCATAGCAAATTTACAACGATTATATGCATAAATTGATTGTTTGAAAACCTTCTTTGCCTTTCATCTACTCTTCATAATACAATACATTGCATTTCATCAGTTATCGCACCACTGATCCATCTAGTCAATACCGCGTGGTCCATCAATGGGCATCGTGTGCAAGACTTCGTCCAACAGTTGAAGCGCACGATGCAAATGCACCTCAATCCAGCAGGGTGTTTCTTTGATTGATTGCCGACGATAATCCGGGCCCCAGCCCTTCACAAAACTCAAACGTAATATGCATAACCGTCGGAGGTCGTCGACGCCGATGCCGGTCGCTGCGGAAAGACCTGAAATGTTTCAGTTTCAATCAAGGATGAGCATACACACGAAGGAATGGCAAATAGGAAAAGCTCCAACTTACTAATAGCTGGGGCAATTCCGCCAACGCTATGAGGTCCAGGTATGTGACCAGCAACGGCTGCAGCTTGTGCGGCAGCGGCTGCTTGAGCCGTGGCCGCCTGCTGCGTCATCTGACTATGGCACTGGCGCAAATCGAAGACCTTGATGTACGCCGAAGGATAGATCTTATGGACGGCATCCCCAGGCGCCCGGCCGGCCTCCCGGTCCAGGTAGTAACTCTGCACGAAGACCGAGTGCTCGCTGAGGCATCGCAGCCAAACGTCGCCCTCGCCGCGCAGATCCAACTGCACGCCCTTGCCGATGTGAAGACGAGCGCGTTCAGAGATTTCAGTGCGGTGCACGTTGCTCAGCGCACCCAAGCAGAAGCGATTGCCGCCACTCGGATCGACGTAGCCGTCGACGGTGACGTTCGGGCAGCTGGAGGGCACCTTGAACGTCTCCCCCACCTGGGTGTCGAGCTCGAAGTACGCCACCGAGCACCAAAACTCTGGTGCCGGTTGATTGCTCAACAAGCCTGCTACATTAACATCGTTGCCGATCTGATTCGATGCGTTGTGACTCCCTACAAGGATCAATCAACAGGTAAACAGCAGTAGGCGATAAGCGACTTCATGATACGAATGATTACTTACAGTAAGCGTTGTGATGATTGCGATTTTCGGGCGGCTGCATAGACTGCGTGTACGTAAGCGTATTCGAACCGGTCCAGGTGCCTCCAGCTCCGGTGACGGCCTGCCCGAACGTCGCCGACGAAACGGAGCTGGTGCTGTTCACGGCGGAGACCGCCGCTGGATTCGCGAAGCCGTTCTGCTGCAGGTGCGGCGATACTGGCGAGGTGCTCGACTGTGTGAGGACGTCGCCACCGCCAGCGGAGCGATCGGCCTGTGGAGGCACGTTTGCCTGCGGCGGCGCCTGCGAGGCGTAGAACTGCCCCTGGTTATTCGAGGTAATGTGAAGTGGCGTGCCCGGTGGGCCGTTGGAGGCTTGCGGCATTCCACCTGGTGCGACTTGCGCTTGATTCGCGTGGCCCATGCTGTGAGGATGCACGGCACCTTGGGCTGCGAAACAAACCCGCAATTAATGATCTGATACGCGATATTTGCGAGTGGGGAAATACATATTCTAGGTCGTATCAAATGGATGGTTGTAAAACAAAACAAAACGCTGGCTTACGAATCGGTAGATGCATTCGAGGGGGCAGCCAAGAATTCCTCTGACAGGCATCTTGCCCGGGACCAACTGATTCCAGTTTAGGAACTACTGGCGGCCCCAGAACCGGCCTACTGTTTGCATAGTTTATACCCGGATCGCCTACGTAGAAATTAAAGTACAACAAAACAAGAAAAACAACGGATGAATTTGCAATGAAAACAGACGTCGGACGTGTTCATAAAGTGCATAATATTTACCGCCTGGGGGTGGTGATTGCATGGCAGCCAAATTGTAGTTCGCCTGCGGTGGATGATGCTGGATGGTCTGGGAACCGCCGACGACGCTGACGCCCAGCTCGTTGTCCACGTCCATGCTGCTTCCAGGCACAGCTCCACCAGCACTGTACTCGTCCTTCACCAGCCGAGAAGTGGGCTGGATTGAGAGCCCGGAGAGATCGATGCCCGGCGAAACGACCCGCTCGTAATGGTACGGATTCACGCATACTGAATCGCACTTCAGGTCGAACGCAAACTGGCAATACTTGACGTGCTTCAGCTCGTTCTTGTGCAGATCGGGCCAGCGCCAAATGCGCGCATAAATCACATGTGGAAAACCCTTGCGGCCAGCCACCTAAAATAGCGCGCATCTAAGTGTGCCTCTTTGCGATTAGTTTTAAATGATGCGAGATACCTGCAGTCGGCCGTCAAGCGTTCGCTGTATGGTAACGCACTTGCTTGGATGCGCCCCATTCGTCGTTATCGCTGTGATAAGCGAATCCAGCTCGTCACGTTTCTCCTTCAACTTCTTCACGAGCGATTCGATCGCGCGCTTGGAGAAGCCCTCGCCCTCTCCACCCTGACGATGGCACATCAGACTGTGCACGATGCTCAGGCATGCATCGGCCGACGTGGGCGCATTGTTCGCCAGCCCAGCCATGTCACCATCTAGAAAATCAAAACAGCATTAACCAAGAGTATTTGCAAGCAAATTGTAATCTATGAAACATACAGAAGTTACAGCTAACAGTGTTAACTCCACTTGCTTCAGCTTTAAACTGACTGGTGACTGACAGTGGTTGCATAGGGATGTGCATTGTGTAGCATGCAATCTAAACTACTCGAACACAAGATATCTAGCACATGTAGAAGCCTAGAGGTGTATTATCTGCAGAATATAGCAAAGCAACTGCTGGTTACCGGATGGGCGTTTGCGAATTGTACTCACATATGTGATGGACAGCGATCACAAGAATCGCCGGCCGCTACTTCACGCACGATCTGCAACAAAATGAAAACATTAACCACATTAGCAAGCATTTTGATGATCAAGACTATGAACACAGTATTATAATTATACATTACATACCACAATGCCAAATCCCTATCCGATCAAGCGTTCTTCTAATTGCACCACATAGATCTTGAATATTACATATTATTAGTATATGATTTGCACAAAACTTGTTTAATGGCTTCTATTTGTTTGCTTATTATCTAGTAGCCAATTGGTAGCCATTAATGAAAGTAGTTCCAGAAGTAGTTCTAGCACAAAATATCGGTGGCAGCACAATGCAGATGAAAATTTTGCCTCGTGTATCTTCGACTTCAATCGGACACTTTCGGATTTCATTAAAGATTGGTTGCCTAACTGAATAATTCAAAAACTTGCACAATTTGATAAAACGTTAGAAAATAGAACGCGTTGTATTGGCAATTATCTTTTGAAATATCGTCAGGTATTAACTCCATAAACATCGAGGATGATGAAACTATTATCTACAGATTTGCACCACAAAATATCAAGGGTCATGCAACTTTGAAGTACTAATGCATTTCTTAGGAACCAATCATAGGCAAATGGCTGTTCCTGCAGGTCCCGATTCTGTAAAAATACTATTTGTAATATGTGTAATGTATAAACATAGTATGGAACATACTTGAGCTATTGCATCAATGTTTGACAAATTTATAGGCTTGGTAAATACCGATAACAAATCGTAGGCTTCAAAATGCTCTTCTGGAATGCCGCCCAGTTTGTACAAAATATCATAATCATCGCAGTACAATTTCTGATAGCCACTTTCATCCATTACATTAAATCTGAAAGAATTTAAATAAGGTAAATCGCCAAATAGTAGTAGAGATTTCCTTACATTGCTGCAAAGCCTCTGACTTGTGTATCCACCTGGATATCCATAGACATGACTTGAACTTTAGACCTCATATAAACAGGATACTTGACAAAACATTCTCTGGCCAACATAATACTTGCATAATTAGCACAACCAATGTTACGTCCCCTAAATGAAACAAAAAAAAAAGAAAAATAATATGAAAAACTTGCCATTCTTCTTGTTAATTAATTACTTACAAAGTTGCACTACTATAGCGCCTTAGGGTGTAATCCACGCCAATAACTTTGATGTCAGTCAAAATGTTACTTTTAAAATAGCTGCCTGTATAGTCTACATTTGAAATGATGACAATGGATCCTGGATGAAGTCCTTCTGGCTGCAATTTGCACTCCCAATTATTTAAATACATGGATGACTGTCTACTGGAAAGCATCAGAGCAAGCCTGTGGTCATACTTTCTTCCCAGCAGACCTGTAGTTTTTGTTGACAAATGAGATGTGCGAGATGATCTTGGTGGGTTCAAATAGTGGCCTTGTATTATCGCTTGCACGTTGCATAAACCCTTTGCCTTTGGTACATCTTTATGTATAATTGGCCTACGATGGTTCAAATTCTCATGCTTCCAGAACAGAGCATCTTCATGTAGATATTTATAGCAATCACATCTGCCTACAACGCGATACAACTCCTGGTGCATGAGGCACTTAATCCTGCATTCATACTTTAGATAAATAATGATGAATCAAGGATAACAGGGATAATACACTCACCATTTATTCATTGAATATATTGTGAGTCTATCACCTGCATTCATAAAAGCTACCTTTGGCAAATAATGGCTCCCCAACTGTAATGCAATTTGCTGCTTATTGCTATCAGAATTAACATCAGGAAGAAGAATGCCTATCATGTAAATTACTAAAGAGTTTGATTCTTGAATAATAGTATGTGCAATAAGTTCAAAATGCATTGTATAATTTGCAGAGGCTTTGCAATCAAAAGTTACAATTTCTGGCATTGTGATGCTATCATCAACAGTTAATGCTTTCACATTGCCTGGCTCAGTGAAGATACATTCAATGTAACCATCATAATACATTTCGCTGAGCACATGGAAGTTGTCAATGACCACCAATTGATTGAGATGTTTAACAAAATTTGAATTACACCCTGTGTTAATATACAGTCTAGTGGTGGTTTTACTATCTGATAAATAAAATCTTCCATTTGATGTGATGAATTTTCCGAAAAGGAATTCCTTCTGTCTGCTGCACTTATTACCATATGCAATATAGTTTGCTGACCTTTCCAATTTCATTCCATGAACAATAGATGAGGGAGTATAAACATTGACCTCACTTAAATCAAATTGCAATTGGTTGGCCAAATATATGTAAATTAAACAATAGGTTAAGTTGGTATCACCATTCTTATCAAAAATGCCCACTTTTAAATTAATAATGCATTTCTCTTTATCTGTAATTAACCAATTAAATGAGTATGTCTTGAATATCTTTTTGGCAAAATGTTCAATTTCACTCATATCTTCATTATGTTCATCAGACATTTCACAGCACTTTGCACAAAAGGCTATCAATGTAAAATACACTACAGGCTCTGTGATGATTAAATATTTAAGACGTTACCAGACGTTACTGATGCAGCATGTATAACCAAACCAAATGCAGCCATTATGAATACAATTCTATCGCAGTGCAAAGAATATGCCTAACAAAACATGGCATTCGACTTTCTATGAACATCCTTGATCTAATACAAATCTAAATAATCTATATGAAATAAACCACTATCAGTGATAGGTCACTCTAAATCAGGGTCAAGTTATATGCCAACGTACTCATCTAATCGATTGAAATGGTGCTGTTTGCGCTAAATTATAATGCGATCGATTTTATATTGCCTTGGACGTTTTTCAATCTTGCAGCTATTTTGCAATCATTATTCGATAGAGGGGCAATTGAATCATTCGAGAATGTTACTGCATGAACGCAAAAAGTAGCGTTTTTGCCGCCTGGAACTCATTGATAATCGATTAATCGATCATGACGAATTTGAACCATGTGAGCAACGTGCGAGACGAGCCTCGTTGAGCAGCGAATGAGAGACCATGGAATTTGTTGAAGGCAGCCCACCAATCGTTTCGTCACAAACCGTGTTCGGTCGAGCAGGCAAGCAGCGCAAGCAAGCGAAGGATGCGAAGCAGGCACACGAGTAGTCGCTTTCATTGCTTTCATTTCTAGAGTCTCTGTTCATTTCGCATTCGCGTAGTTCGCATCCACACGCAGTTGTTAATTCGCATTCGCTTGGCGGCTCTGACGAGAGCAGTTTCGTCGACGACACGCACACGACGAGGCGAGTGCCAGCAGGAAATATGCCCGTGGATAAAGTCGTCGCACCTGTAATTATTTAGTTCGTAGTGATATTGTTTGCGCTCATCGTTGCTTCCAGCAGACTCGCATTGGTATCATACATATCACGCCATAGAATGGAGCAGCAATCTCGTAACTAACGTAAGTATCATTACCCTTCATAGCTACCTCATCGCACGCGTTTCGGTAGAGCACGAATGGTCCAACGTGCCTGCAAGACCAGTAGCAGCAACAGCAGCATCAGGCTGCATTGGAAATCCCCATTTCAAATTACATAACCTGAACGTCGAGACTAGTTTCCAAAAATCGTGTGCCAAAACGGTGCAGTTTCTCAGCCCTGCGAGCCATGTTATCCAGCATAGAATTTCCTCGTTTCGTCTGTCCTGTGATGTTCTACGAAAGCATTTCTATTAGCAAATAAAAACGCGCGTGCCGAGACGAGTGTAAGTGATATTAAAAATAGCTTGTGCTTCGAATATTGTTCGATTGCCAACCTCACATTCGCGCATTTAGCCGTACGAATTATTAGCACCTATGTGCACGTCCCCTTTGTTTCATACAAAGTGCGAAATTTCATCGAGTAAATAGCATGTCATCCCAAAGCGAATGCATCAGCCGGAAGTCGTTTTGCCGCCAGCTAATTCTCGTTTCGTTTCGTTTCTTGCAGATAAGCCAACTGAATTTTTTTCTGTTAGTATGCAGTGGACGAACACAAAGCTAGAAACATGAAGAACCACTCGTCAAAGAACAAAAACAGTTACAACAACGGGAATAATACCCTCAGCCTCTTGAACCATGTTAAGTACGAGCATTTGCTTGCCGGCATCTCTGGCGGGGCAATCTCAACTCTCATCTTGCATCCGCTGGACCTCATGAAGATTCGATTCGCTGGTGAGTGCAGAACTTATTGATGACTCTTGTTACACAAAGAAGCGTTGATTTGAAGCTTTTTCACCTGGAAAGGAAATTAGTTTTTACTTTATCATGTACCTACTGTGGCCGCACAAGTTACCCGCATTAATAAAGATCTCTTACATCTCATAACATATATAATTTGCAACTAATGCTTGTGTTGCTTCGAACTCATATGCAATTCTTCATCCATGCAGCAAATATTTAACCAAAGGGATTGGTTATGGATTGGTAATATTTAGGTCAACATCATAATGTTATAAAGTTCAATTACGTATTTATCATGTCGAATACGAAGTTCCGGTGTTCTCGTGAACCCTCCCAGGCTGATGGAAAGTTTTGTCTACTTCTAGTGAGCGATGGCCGGTCAGCAGTCCCACAATACAGCAGTCTGACGAGCGCATTTTACACAATTGTCAAGCAGGAAGGAGTTAAGGGTCTCTACCGTGGAGTCGCACCGAACGTATGGGGCTCTGGCAGCGGCTGGGGTTGCTACTTTCTGTTGTAAGTAGCCACCTGAGAATCAATCAAACAGATTGGGCAGCAAGCCTGTTGTTTCCCGTTTAGTTATAACTCGATTAAGAACTGGATCCAAGCCGAGGATGTCGACCAACCTCTGGGTGCTACTCTGCACATGCTGACTGCGGCTGAAGCCGGTGTTCTCACGCTGCTAGTCACGAATCCAATTTGGGTGGTGAAGACGCGTCTATGCCTCCAGTACGAATCCCAGGCGAATGCGGCGACCGTCACCGGCAATAGTAAATTGAAAAGTATTACTTATTACAAGGGTATGACTGACGCCCTCGTCAAGATCTATCGCAACGAAGGCATTCGTGGATTGTATAGAGTGAGTAGCACGCACCTCGATTATCTTATCAACGATGGGACATTTGGATTGTTGGCTAACGGTGCAAATTTTCGCAGGGATTCATTCCGGGCATGTTTGGCGTGACACACGGTGCTCTGCAATTCATGACGTACGAGGAAATGAAGGCATTTTACAATCAATACAGATCCTTGCCATTTGATAACAAGCTGGTACGTATTATCTAGAACAATTAAATCTTCATGTTTACTGTATACTGTCTGGTATACATAATCTTTAACCTTTTATCGGCATTCAGCCAGTCGCATCCAAGACAAAACTGGCCCATACCCGATTAGTTATCATCGTGTCACACTAAAATGAACAATTATCAGTTTAGATAATTCGTTTTATTCACTAATAGGACGCCACAAAATTTGCAACTTATAACGGAAGTGTCACGGCGCCATTTTGGCAAGTGACAACTGTCATTTAACTTAATTGCAGTGCGTTCGAAAATGACAAAGTGCCGTATTATATGAAGACATCCTTGATATTGTTTATGATACACCGACTGCAGAAACAAAAATAGATATTTTAGATAATTTTCTAGTAAATAGTGTCTCGAATATTTTTTGAAGCTTTTTAAAATATGGTCGTATTCGAAATCAAATATAATATTCGAACGCAGTACTTGACGCTGATTCAAAATGGCGGCTTATATTACCGCCAAAAATTCAAATTTAAAATCTCATACTAATCATCTTTTCTGCAATTTTAGACCACAATGGAATACTTATGTTTTGCCGCCACGTCAAAATTGGTTGCGGCAGCAGCAACGTACCCGTACCAGGTGATTAGAGCTCGACTTCAAGACCAACATCATTCGTACGAGGGCACGTGGGACTGCATATCAAAGACATGGAAGTACGAGGGCACACGTGGCTTCTATAAGGGGCTTGCACCCTATCTGCTTCATGTGACTCCAAATATATGTCTAGTCATGTTAATCTATGAGAAGTTTACTAACAACAATTAACTCTTTAGCGTTTAAATGCAACACTTACAGTTGCGCAAAACAGCCTAGGTTCAATTTAATTTATCAGCAGAATTACGATAAGCAAAATGTGGCATTACCAAGCAAAAGTCACCCTCAGTCTTTACTTCTCTCTTATACTTCATATTCATTATGTATATATTTATTTAATTTGATTGTCATGATGATGATGGTGACACAATGGCGAGCGAATTTCCGTGAAAGCAAGCAAGCACGCATAACTATTAGCACAATTTGTTACTTAATTTCTTAGGCATTTTGATGTTATTTCATGGCAAATATCTGATGTTCTGAGTACATTTCTCGTTTTTAAACTTGCAATGAATGGGGCAGAAATGTACTTATCATACAAATGCCAAAATTCAAATGTGTTTATAGTTTTCTTGTCTTTGAAACTATTGAATGAATGACTGCAACTATGTGTATAGAACTAGCAAACTGAATTGAATCTATTTATGTGTGTGACTGGATACAATGTCATCTCAATGCCTAATTGTTAACTGTTTGCCTCACAAAACATATGGATAGCTTGTAATTGCTATAATTGAAAGCGCGAGAAAGGGGGGGCAAACTATGAGATCAATGAATCAATAATTTTGCAAGAGTAATAAGAAACTTTTTTTTATTCTTTTACGACTAGAAGTATATTTTTATTGAGGAAAAATATATCTATATTTAAGCTATTCTCTAATAGTGAGTACTCGACTAACATACGAAACTAACAAGCAAAATATGTAATAAAGATTTATTACTTTTGTTTCATTCCAAGGCAGAAAACATTCATAAGTAAAATATTTTTTTAACATGTGGATAATGATACTGATATACGTTTGTAACATTTCTGTGTAGCGGAAATGGTGGAGATATTATCTGGAAAATGGGGTCGCATCGAAGAAACCAAAGAATATTTGAGAAGATAAGAACGTTTTGTGGAACACGCAATAATAAAACGAATGACATGACCATCGCAATAAGCGCAATTGTTTTGTTTACCGTTCATTTACGTGATTGATCATTAAAGACGAGTATTAATTAGAATGTAAACAAGAGAGAGCATAGAAGAAGCAATTGGGACAAAAACAATGCACTTGCAAATTACAAAATGCCTGCAAAACTCTTTGTCTGTTAACTTGTTACTCGTAACATTTCTGTAATATGCTCTATTCGTTATAGGATGACTTGTGCAATGCTGCAATATTTGTTCAAACGTTGTTGTTATTCATTGTTTAGTGAAACGCATTATTTAAATGCATCTGTCTCAAATCTACTACTGATTGTGTGTGGGAACAAATGAGCATCTTAAATGAAAAAGAAAACAAGACCTGATCTAAAAAATCGAACAATAATAAAATCTATAACTCCTTCATGTAAATGATTTCAATTTAATCTCCTACAACAATCGTTTTCATTTTATATTCGTTTGTTTTACGTGTAGGAACTGTATTTGTGATTAGTTTGCAAATATATTCTTATGTAAAAAAACCGTAATTGTTTTAGAGCAAAATTCGCGAGCGTTTTTTGCTTAACTCTTATATGTTTGCAATGGTGATGGGTGTTTTACACAATGAGCGTGCATTATATTAACTAATGGACCATAAAATTAAAAATTCATCAAAATAAATTTACGACAAACATTTAACGCATTACATTTGTCGAATATGCTAATACAATATAAAATTTTAAGTATTAATCAACGTTACAGATAAGAAAACAATAAAAATTCAGAGATAATCAAATTTGACTTGCCCCCAATAAAACAAGAACTATGACATCAATGAGTGTGCTGAAATAGAGAGGTCAAAATACATTTTACATGCCATATTTACAAATCTACCCTTAAAAACTTCAAGTATAACTTTAGCAATAAAACAACAACAGCTTGTTGATTATACGGTGCCAATAATTAACATATACGACTCGAATGTATGTGATCGCAAGAAGAATTGCGAGGGCGTGTGTGAATGACTGTATATCTCGATATCATGTTTGTGCTACTCATAAGTATCTCGTATCAGCAAATATATTCAGCGCATTTAGCATTAATTCATCGTAGCGTAAATATATAGATAGATAGAATTCTCGCGTCGCTGCGAACAATATGCAATAACAAGGGCTTGTAGCCATTAATCATGCAGTTCGTTTTTAATATGGTAAGAGTAACATTGCTTGCTTGTGATCACCGTCATCATATTTAAGTGACTGATTAGAATAGTTGTGCGCGATAGAGCTACTGGTACCTCAGCGTTTTGCTTGCCCGAAGAACTCAATGTTAAACGTGCCCAAAAATTACTTGATATGGTTTGTCATTTTGTCCAGCGACACGATCTACTTCTGCGGGACGCTAATTGTTTAATATTAATTTGGCAAACTTGCAATATCACCCATATGTCGCATCATCTCAAACACTAATTGCATTTCAGCAAGATTTAATGACCCTCGTAGAAACGAAGGGCATTATTTCCAATGAATGAGGAAATAGAGGAAGAGAGCTTGTACCACAAAAAGGCCGCAAGCGAACATCATTTGATCGTTGAACGCCACGTTGCTGCGTAGCGATTGCTTTTGATTCTGCAGTATGATCTGATGCAGATTATCGTGGATTTTGTCTAATTTGTCGTCGTGCGCTTTGAGTGCCCTTTCCACGCTTTCAATCGCTGACGCAAAACTATGCAGAAAACAAGTTGCATTAACTGGTTCGAAATGCGAACCAAATGCTAAGATTTACGTGTTTACCTTGAGTTATTCTCCGGAGATGACTTCGGTGCGGATTGGGTCGAATCCGAGTGATACTCCTCGGATTCGCTGGCCGTTTCATTGACGTCCACGTCCGATGAAACCTGCTTGGTGGTCACCTTCCGCTTAGCCTTGTTCCCAACGCGATGGTGCTCCGCCTACAATTACAACTTTGCAATTATCTTGTTGGCAAATGTGTCATCATATTACATTGCCCGGTTCGACGCTGACGATGCTCGACGTGCGTATCATCGGCGTAGGATGTTTCGTCCGGGTTGCAATTGTATAGTTATGCTCGTACTGGTACAGATCGTTGCGCGGATCCCAGGGCCGCAGGTCAGAGTGTTTATACACCCACTGACCCGACTTCATATCCTGCTGGAAGTGTCTTGGCACCCATTCCTCGCGCTTCACCTTGCGCTCCTTGCACAGCGCCCGTTGGACTTCCTCCAGCGAGGTCTTCTCTTCGGTGGCGGCGTTCATGTCGTCGCGAAGGATCGCGGCCGAGACGTGCTGCCAGAGTCGCTCCGATTCGTGCTCCTCCTGCTGGTCCAAAGGCACGGTGAAGCGTTTAAGCCGACTTTTGCGCACGTTTGGCGTCGGATTCCAGAAGATCTTCTGCTCGTCGTTGCGGCGATCCTTGATGACGATGACGCCGTCCCAGTAGCCCTCCAACGTCGCCAGCGTCTCCTTCCCCAGCTTCAGCCGGCCGCTGATGCAGTTCGTTTGCTCAGCGCCGCCCAGAAACGGCTACAACATCCACACATTAGCAATCATTCGATTGCAATCAAGAAAAACATCGAGAACCTTTAGCTTAAATTCCAGCTCAGTATAGTAACCGGTCTTCTCGCATTCTATGGTGACTTTTCCGCCGAGCTCCATGCTCAGCGTGCCCATGAGGATACCCTTGCAATGCGCGTACGGCACCGTCAGCGTGTAGTTCTCGCCTCGCGGCAGCAACGACAAGATTGCGATGCCATCGAGGATGGCCGACGTGGAGTTGCCATAGAATTTGGACTTTGCGAGGATGGAGGCGGTGATGGAGAAGCCCGCCTGGCGATTCGTCACGTAGAACGCAGACACGGGCGGATGATGTGACACCTGCTCGGCGATGTAGAAGGTTTTCGAGCCGTTCGGATGCAGCCAATAGCACCGAAACATTTCGCCGAGGATCGGGTTGTAAGGCTTCTTTAATCCCTTCGGCTTTTTGTACAGACCGGAGAGATACCATTGAACGACGCATTTCATCCGCGTGAAGGCGTCGTCCTCAAGGACTGCACTGCAAAGGGGCAAATGCAATTAGTGATCGGGTCTGTCGAAACACTCGAACGGCTCACCCGGATAAGATGTCCACGTGATAGTAGGAATCAGTGAGTTTGTCCAGGAATGAGCGTGGCTCTAGGATGAAAGTCGGCAGGACGACTTTACTCAGATCCATGCCGGGTCGCACCTGCTTGACGAGGTACCAAATGAGCGACTTATGCTCGTCTGCAAGCTCTTCCACTTGAGCACCAGCCTGCGCAGAGATGCAAACAAAATTTCGTGCCCTGGTAATGCGTTATTGCACTCACATCCCCGAACTCCTCCTCGTTATTAGGAATGTACGGCGTTTCATGCGGCTCCTCGTCCGTTTCGTCCTCCTTAGCAGAGACATCTGACTCGGTTTCCGAAGCGTCGCCGTCGCCCGTACTGAGATGTGCTCCATTGTCCAAGTGGCTACCATCCCCCAGGTCTAATCAAGCAAAATTTCGCTTCAGTTTTCCCCCATGAATCGACTTGAAACTCACCGTGATCAAAGTGCTTTTCGTAGTCAGCCTCCGACCACTGCGTCTCGTGATTCGTGCTCCCGCTGTGGCTCTTATTACTAACGGATCGAACGAGGGCCGCATCGTTGCGCAGTGAAATCTCGAGTGCGTCCAGCCAGCACATGCCGGACGCTTGCGAGGGCGCCCTGAAGATGGTATGCGAGTTTGGAAGCGGTTGTATCACAGCACCTGGTGATCCAAGATGTTTATAGTAGGAGAAACATGGAAGTTAGATTCTCACCTATGGTTTCATTCTCAGGTCCTCGTGGCGCCCATATGGACTGCTCGAGCGGGTTGTACAACTTGAAGCAGAAGCCGTCCTTCTTCGAGGGACGCTCGATCACCTTGCACAAATGCAGCAGTATCGTGCCGACCCAGTGGGCGCTCTGCAACAATGACGCACGTGAGACATCATCGCCGCAGCGTAGAATGCAAGCAACTCGGCGAAATTACCTTGCATTTGGGACTTTTGTATAATAAGAGCATACCAGGCTTCAGGACACACCACAGCTTGGTCCATGACTTGAGTGTCCCTCTAACCTTGAGCCAGTCGGCGAGCACCACCACCGAGGGGTCCTTCAGCGAGTTGAGCAGCTCGTTGGTGACGCGCTTCTTCTCCTTGCGGTAGTTCTTGCGCTGCGCCTTGTACGACTCCTTGCGCGTCAGCTTGCTTTGTGCGGCGGCGTCGCTGAGCTAAAAATACGCCAAACCAGGCGCGGAAACGCAACAGCGTAAGTAATGCGCCAACGAAACGGGCGAAAAGCCTGCAAATCGAGCTCACCTTGTCGACCGTCATGAAGTCCATTGTTTTGTCGACTACTCCTGCAACACAGCAACAAAGTGCTTATTATATAATGGCATTCAAAACGGCAAATTGTCGTCGGCCGTTCATCAATTTGGAACGCGCGTGTGCGTGCAATTAATGATACGTTACCGCACACACGACACATCAGAAAAGCGACGCATCATGTTGAGTGAGTGCCGTCGTTTGCTGATGTTTGGCTGATAAACAACGCATGTTTTGCGCCGCTGATAAGATACCTGGTGACGCCGGGCCGGGGCTGTGATTCAACGAGTCGCTGGACGGCAATTGCGGCAGCAGGTTGAGATGCGTCCGCAGCTTGCGCTCCTCGCCGACGTTGCCTCCTGCAGGGGCAGTCTTCGCCGCCTTCGTCGTCTCGCTGAGGTTCGGCGTCGATGGCGACCCCGTCGCCGACGAGGCCATAATCTCCTGGCCGCAGCCCACAATCACCAATTGCGCGAAACAGACGCCTGCGACAACCGTCTCGCACCGGGCCAGAAGATCCCTTCCGAAGAGGAAGTGCAGTCGCCCACCAGCAGAACGACCAGGAACAGGATCTCGTGCGCTCGTCGCCAAACGGCGCACATTACTCGCTATTTACGTATGCACGACTGACCGATGATAGCATGGGGCACACGCAGCGTGGCATCTAGCAGGCATCGATTGCGCTGTGAGCGTGCAGTAAACAAGTTGGCGATGTGGTTTTTATTGCTAAAACAACGAAACGCCACAAACAATCGGTAAGATTGCACCACAACATGTTTAGCTATTCGGCAAGTCTGGTGGCAGGTTGGTGCAATCGGCTAGCACCATCACGTCACGCACGCCGTTTGTTTGTTTTACTTATGCGCATTGGAGGCAAATAAACATCGAATTATACGATTGATGCGGAAAGTACGCACGCCTGTTTATCTCGTAGCCGCCTCGTACGTCCCTTGCGTCTGCACTAACTCGACTAGCTTTAACGTAATCAAGGCGAATAATTCACATCCCCGAGAGCTGGTGCGGCCGCTAACTAATTAGACTCGTCGCCAGCTTTATTCCCATTCGTCGTCTAGGTTCTAGGTTGAGGCTGAGTGTTATTTCCTGATAAATAACTAATGTGTATTTTCACAGCTCACTCACTGAATGCAGGTTATCCATGTTGTCGTTTGTGTAAATGCGCACAACGCTGATCGCCGATGACGACGAAATGGATGAATTCATCAAAACATTTGAGGTCGTTACGCGTGCCACGCTTGAGTCGCTTGTGTGACCGTCACCCGTTAACGTTAACGACATTAATTGCACCACTTTCGATCGATGCGATTAATTCCTAATGAGCATGACACCAAACAGAAAAGCTTCACACAGTAGCCATGTGTCGCATCGTTTTTCATTTCACAAAACAGCTGATATTCTTCCAAAACTGCACAACCACGATATTACAAAACCTATCCAATTATATTTACAGCTCTTGCTTTACCAATCAGACGAAATTATCCATGTAAATCTATTTTGAAAATTAAAAGTAACCATTAAATATTTTGGAGTTATGTGTGTTGCCTATAACAATCCTCAAAGAATCCTCAAATGCTTATGAAAAATTAGAAAAATTAAATAGTTTCAACGCTTAACTAATAATGGATCTAAAATAAAGTCCAACCGCAGAAGCTTATACGTTTCTTTGATGGACAATAACATCGATAAAATTGATTGCAATGCGTTAAATATTAATGGAGATGCAATTGAGCAAATGAAAAAGTGCCATATTCATTTCGTTGCTTCATAATGCACTTTGTTATTGGCGACTGTTATTGATCAAATTAAACGGATAAAATCTATGATATGTTTGTGGGAAATATCAAATGTTTTTTACAATTTCCAGTGTGGTTGATGATGATGATGAAAGAATAATGAAGACCAAGTTATTGTGAAACTTAACGCATTTATAATTCACTATGTACAAACGAATGCAAATAATAATGAAAACGATTTCGAAGTGAAGTGCTGTGTACAAAATTATGGGGAGTAAATCAATGCTGGATGAAATTTTTCAAAAAGCAACAAAGATATCCCTTAAAACTCAAACCTTACTCAAACCAAGTTCGGGTAATTCCGATTAACTCGACTACTAGGGTAACTAGAACCCAGTTACAAAAACCGAGTTACTAAAACCGAGTAGCTACATTCTAGTAACTAAAACCTAGTTACTAAAACTGAGGAACTAGTTTCTAGCTTCTAGATTCTAGTAACTAGAACCCAGTTAACAGAGCCCAGATACTAAAACCGAGTAACTAGATTCTAGTAACTAGATCCCAGTTACTAGAACCCAGTAACTAAAACCGAGTTACTAAAACCGAGTAGCTAGATTCTAGTAACTAGAACCCAGTAACTAGAACCGAGTTAAAAAAACCTACTACTTACTAAATTTTGCATTTTTAGAACCCCATTTTTCTAGTTCGGGTATTTCCGATTCCCGCAGGGTTTCGGGACCATGACTAATGTTATTTTTTCCTCAAAATACTGCTAATACCGTTTGAATCAGCCAAATCGGTCGATTAGTTTCGGAGATATGAAAATTTTTTAAAACTCGAGCGATTTTAAGAATTTCATATCATTTTTATCGCTACAAACTTTTTTTTCAAATTTTTCCTTCGAACGCGATTTCTGCGCTCCCAAGTGCCAAAAGGGCATGAACCCATACATTTTTGGAAAGTACTCGTTGAGATCTACAATTTGGTTCCAAATTTTGTTAAATTGGTCCAATGG
>JARJDZ010004408.1:0-21489 GCA_030264555.1 Aleochara sp. GC000083 | reverse complement strand
TGGCGCATTCGACGTCTCGAAGAGCTCTTTATGAGCTCATTCTGATGTGGACTCTGACGTCCAAATCAGAAAAATGAACAACTACGGAGTAACTTAAGAAGTCATTTTGCTTACTGGGTTGGTGGCATATATGGCCGGCTCCAAGGTAAACGCTATTGTTAAACCTTTAATAAATGAAGTAAAAGAAAAAAGAGACAGTAAAGATAAATGACTAGATGTTCAAAGCAATCACGGCATTAATGCCTTTGCTTTTGAAACACCTAGCCCCAAACCTGCACCACAAACAGCAAATCACAATTGGCAAGATATCTGAAAAAGATAATATGAATTACTAACAAGTTCCACCATTACAATGAAATAAATTGTATTGAAATGTGATACATATATACCATATGATTTGCATGAAGAGATGGTGGTAGCAATGCTGTGCTACTGGAACCTGGGCACCATCAATTGGACAATTCATTATTGTGGTCTTCTTGGAGTTGATGAGCACACATAGCCTACATAATCAGATTGGGTTTATGATCAAGAAAATAATAAAAATTTATGACTTACATTAGATGTTAGAAAGCAGCTGCTGTTGTTGAGATACTATTCAGAAGTTGGGTGAAGATGTTGAGTCCATTATCTTGAAGTTGGCAATAGACAAATGAGATAGTTAAATAGTTAGTTATGCATCATATAGAGAACATTTTTATTGCTTATTTTGATTGTTTGATAACACCTGATGGTAAGTCCTGCAACCCTGGACAAGGAGCCCTTACAGGGTGCTATGAACCGGAGCTAGTTGAACCCTGGTTTTTTAACAAGGTTGATACTCCTTGATCCCTCCTCCTTCCTTATATCTTTTAGGCTCCCGGCTTGGGACGGGTATTCGGGCTAACGAGAAACGGTGGCGTCACTTTGGTGGATATCCATTTTATATAAAATTATAAGTACCGTACTAGAGATGAACATCTTGTTTAAAACAAGTTTTTATTCGAGTTCCTTAAGTTGCATTCTTAAAAGCTCTCAAATGTGGTCATATGGGCAAAATAAAAGCAATATTTATTGTTACCGAGCTTGATGTATCAGTTATTATACAAGAAAATGGTCTTTTTAAATTCCTTTGTGGGTTTTCTCGTGACTTGATTTGCAATGAAGGCAGAGATTAGGTTTATCGAGATGTGGACCATTATTCACAATCTAAATAATACATAAACCCTCAACAATGTCATTTATTCAAAAATTATAGCAAAAAAACATACAAACTATCTCTACTACGGCGTGTGGTGAAGAAAACGGACACCTATTGAAAAATAGGAGAAGTTGAATGTGATACGCACATAGAGATCTCTATGTATACGCATGACCGATAAAGCAGATTTTTTTATATACGCCGTGATATGTTAAAGGTCGCTGTTCTTTAATTTTTGAAACAAGCAAAAAATGCAAAATTTGGAAAAGAAAACTTACCCGCAAAGGAATCGGAACAATTGTAATACCAACTCGTTTCTCTAATTCTTCCATGTAGTTCACAAAAACCGCTGGTGTAGTGCAAATGATGCTTCCCGAATGCCAAATGTTGCACAAGTTCTTCCAACTTCAAGTGAAGATTCTAAAATACTACATGTTTATCAATTGCAATATGCGGTCATATTCGGTACGGTGAAAGCACCGTTAACTTTAGTTTGTTTGCTTTCCTTATATTTTTACTTAAACTTTATTTAACCCTCCTTAGTCGCGCGTATATCACAGATACATTTGCCCATGGAATTGGCTATGATGTTTGGAGCCGCGACAAACTAATTAAATAAGCATCATAGACTGCTATAAACATTTAAAGATTTAAATATCTAGGAATGAGCTAAAGCTGGAATTACCAAAACAAACTTTAGTTGCAAGTTTTAATTGTTCTTTATAGGGTATAGAAAAAGACAATTTTCACTTTCTAATACTTATTTTTGACGTTCTATCGATATCCGAAAACAGAATGGCAAATTCGGATTTTGAAATTTTCAATCCTGAAGTGATAACAAAAAATGAAGGTCACTTTATACATGAAACTTGATAAAGCTCTATACGAATCTGTTGTCAGATTTTAAAAATTCTGAGTTCCATGTCCAACGGGCAAACCGACAGACATAACGATTTCATAAACGTTCGTTGAAAATGTTCAAGTAAAAACGTAAGAGAAAGCAAAATTGTAAATAACATATCGATGCTACGATTTTATTTGGCGTGGCATTCATCTATGATTTAAAATCACAAGATACAAACTTCTGGAGAATAGAAAAAACAAAGATGTTCAAAAATAGATGTTCGTTTCTTTATACTAACAATAAACCTGAAGTATAGAACCTATGAAATAAAAATATACAAATAATACTATACAATCAGACTAGTTGTACAAAAAAACCTCAAGTTTGTGTTTACATACTTAATGAATGTCTCTGTGATTATGTCATGCCGCGCACACTTTAGTGCAAAAACTGACTATTTAGTTCTTTTCGAGAGACAATAAATTACATAATCTTAATTTACATGAAATTACCGTATTAATATAAAATAATAATAAAGTTTATAAAACAATATTATCGTAGATAATATTTACACGTGTTGTGCTGAGGCATAAGAATTGTTTTGCTATGTACAAAACCAAGTCTCACCATATATAATCACATTAATGTATTGTTAGATAAGCCATAGCTTATAAACAATATGCAAATGTATTGTTATTTTGTTTTGAATGTAGTTTTAATAGAATCAGGCAATCAATGCGGTTTGTGGGGTTGTATTGGGCAACTTAATTACATTGGTCCCTGGACAGAGCGCTCATAATCTCTTCGTTGCGTTGATGGTGCGATGACGATCACAAGATCTTTTCCGCTCCTTTGTCAGAACACATTAATTCGGTCTTCCTGAAGTATAGGGCCTGCCCGAAATCCGCGGAGGAATATTAGGCACAGGACGACTGGAAAATGAAAAATGTCGAAATTCGAAGAACATAAAAATAAATTAAGGCATTAAAGATGGGAGCATTAAAACAGTATTAAAACACGGACAAACTAGTTAGAACGCAAACTCAATATCAATGTTAAGAAAACTCAGAATAGTTACTGAAATATCAAGATGGGAGCGTTTTTCAAAACTGCTTTCAAAGCATAAGAATAAGATAAATGAATTTTAAGATTTCTTTGAGATTTTGTTATTCCTATATTTACACATTCAAGTTATACGTATTATAGTAAGTATATTATAGTGGTACTCATTTTCTACATTTCAAAATTTGTCTTCACCTTTTATATTCATTCACTATATATTTGGAGGTATGCCTCGACCAGTAAATTTCCATGTAAGTCCTACTTCTAATTGCATTCATAACTAAACATCCAGCATTCCCGAAGACAAACTGTTTATACACATTTATTTACAATCAAGAGGCGAGCAGTTTTGTTATAAGTAAATATTAACAAGCGTCCACAGGAATGCTGCTTCTCTCCATCCTTTCGCAAAACCAATTTTTTACAACAAAGCTGTAACAATTTGAACTGTTTTGAGAGATTCAAGTGCACGTAATGTAATCTTTATCCTGTGACCATCTAATATTATATATTATGCATTATTCTTAATACCTGCACTCAGGATGCAACAAACTGTCTACCAGTTATATTATAAGCCCTTAATGTCTCCTTATTTAATAATATAGATTTAATTTTCATTTAACAACAAGATCCATCAGGTAAAACAGTTAATATATTTATATTTTTATATATATATACTTTGTTATCCTTTGCATATTGGTTTTTTTTTAGAGAACTGGAGAGACGAGGAAAAAAGCGTCTAAAGACTCTCCCAAATTATAAGGATACATTGTTTAATCATGTGTTTATCACTTGATGAGAATGAATCAAAGCATTTTCATAATTCAATTGGTATTGTATTGCAATCATCATGAGTTTGTACATAATATATGAACGTATGTTGGAACGTTCGAATAGCAATGCCATTAATTGACTTCGACTAAATAGTATGAATGACATTACTGCAAATTTTCACCTAGTGCACCTTTCTGCATACATTTAACCACCAACACAAACTATATTGAGTTGATATTCCAATAGTGATAATTTTTTTCATACTCTCTATGGCAACAGATTTTTGTTAACACGAAATGATATGCCATTGGATAGACGTTTTGCTTGCATGGCTAATTTATTATAACAATAGTACGGTTTTTACTCGCGATAACGCAGAACTATATAGACACAGAGTACTTGAAATTTGAAAGTTATTACTTTACTTTGGTTTGCTACAAACTATTTTATTTTGTTGACAACTCCGATAATAGACACGCAGAATAGTCGATTGATAGATATTTCTTCCTATTTTCTGTGCCAATACTAAAAATAATATCGAAAGCTTAAACCGTGCCTTAACTGTATGTAGAGAGCCTAGGACGTTTATCATTTTTTTTGCAGAAACATGCTCATTAATTCCTGGGTTTTAAACTAGCGCAATATAAGCTAAATAAGATTGGATTGATTTGTTTGTTGCAATTTGAAATAACTCAGAAGTGCACACGGTCTATTATAATCGTCTACCTATAAGCAAGTACATTAACTTTACTACGCATTCTTAGCAACATTTGTCACCTATAAATGCAGCCGAAATGCATTTGTACCACTGTCAACCACAACGACTTGGTAGCCCCGTAAGTGTTTCTATTTGCAAGTGCCCTAAACGAATTGCGCCACGCGTTCTTTCACCGTCATCATAAGATTACAACTTTGGTGTTATTTCGATGTGGACCAAGCAAAAAACAATCCTGTGTATGTGTTCCGTGAACATGTTCATGTTAATAATGCTGGGGCATCTCAACTCGGCAAATATGTGTGTTAATCATTAATATCAATCGATAGTAGCAATATTATTAATTTGATGCAACTACAAGAGATTAACTATTATTATAAGCATTGTTAATATAGAATAAAACGCTGCTTCTCCTGTTGTGGTTTATCTACGCGTTGCAATTGTTAAAAATAGAATTGGCTATGTTTACTTGGGGAACTTGAAGGCATTGGTGAATTCGTTGACTGCTGCTTGGGTGACAGCACGTCCCACTGCCATCTGCACTTGTTGGGGAACCTGGATGCCCCCTTGACCGCCGCTACTGGGTCGACTATATAGAATAGAAAGAGCCCGATTTGAAAGGCGAATCGCTTTTGTGTACAATCAATTTGTGTATTGGTACTTTGGTGGATATGTGAAAGCAATCAAATTGTTAATGTAACTCCACATCTCGTATTACGTTCCTCTAAACGCTGAGCTCGACAAGTTGCGATAACTCATTGCTAACGACTAATTGCAGATCGTAATATATCGCTAAAGCTGCACAAAGCATGAGATTAAGATTGGAATTCAATTTATCGCCTCTGTTCAACTATCTTCTGCGTTCGAATAGCATTTATGCAAGATTTGGAGATTAGATGCGAATTTCAGTGTGGGCAACAATGTTTTGCGTTCGTTATGTTAGAAGTATTAGTGTTTGTATGTGATGGTTAGAAGTAGATGCTTTTAACGCCTCCTGCAAACAGAACCACAACCTCAGGCTCAGTTGAAGGCTGCGGCTTCAAGATGAATAACTAGTTCAAGGATTGCCAACGTGAGTATACGAGTCATTTTTAATGATGGGTAACGTGGGCAACCCTATTTCAAGGTGCAAATTGTTAGTAAGGAAGGAAAGTATTCGGACTTCATCGTATCAATAAGACGCTTAAATTCGTATTTACTCACGTTGGGATAAGTGGCGCTGGTAGGCCATGTCCTCCTGGTCGTCCTGGGGGCATTGGTGGTGCGCCAGAACCAGGACGGTTTGGAATTGCTGGTGCTGGTCGGCCAGAACTTGGTGGCGGCGGAGGGCCCCTAGATCCCATACCTCCTAAAATCAATACAACATATAAACAATGTTTATCACATAACACATCTTACCACTAATGGATATGGAATTATAAAGCATTGAAATACATGCAGTGACTCGACTTTTCACAGATTCTACTATAGGAACGTAAAGGATGGATGTTAATGATGAGGATGGTGTTTATTTTGGGTGTAAATTATTACCTGGTCCACCAGGTGTGGGTTTTCTTGGTCCACCAGGACTCGGCGGGGAGAGTCGTGGATTGTCCAGACTACTCGCAAGCCAATCATTCTTTACTGGTGGAGGTACTGGAGTGGATACTGTTGCCATCGAGACATCACCGATGATACGCAATGCTTCCTTGCAAGCATGATACATACGAAGCAACTCTTCGCGTTTTTGTGCTTCTTCCGGCGATTCCTCCATCATGGAAGCCTGAAATTCGAAATAGCAATGAGTTGAAGGCCTGGAAAAGTCCAACTCTTAAGAAATATCCTACCTGATCACCACTAGCATATAGATGCGCTAGCAATTCACTGTTGATAAATTCTTTGACACGGTTAACAATGAGTAACATTACAGCCTTGGGTACCAGGTCCTTTGTTGTCTTGTTGACAATGCGCATATAACTGTCCACCAAATTGCGGATTGTTTCAACCTGACGTTCCACATGCGGATCCGTAGATGCCGAACTCTGTTCAGTGGCCTAAAGAAAAACATTATTAAATGCAGTCCAAAACAAATTCTTTGTAGATATATTCGCCAACTTGAAAAATCTAAAAAATCTAAAATACTAGACAAACCTGGTAAGTATCGGCCTGATGCAAGAAATATTTAAAAAGATATTAGTATTTTGCAAGTGTAAAGTTAACTTTCAATTGTTTAGTAAGTACGAACGAGATAAGAAACGAAAATACATTGTTAGTATACACACTGTTATTAAAGGCACCTCTAGCTATTTATATTGAAAAGCGAAATCTGGAACCAACTGCAAGAAAACGCGTTCAAAACTGCAACCTGTATTTTATACTTGCCCGTGGCGGCTTTGGGAATAAATTCCCGAAGAACTGAAACTTGAAATAAACAGTTTGCATACTAAACAAGTATACGAAGACTTGGTGCAGTTAGTAAGTAAATGGAGAGAAGTAAGTATGTTGCGATTATTTGGCTTGACGTGTGTTCGATCATACAACTAGCAGTAAATAATTAAATTTAAATAGAGAGCGAATTTGGTTTTAAGACTCACTTGAGCGATCTGATTTTACAATTAAATGCACAAAAAACGAATGAGGTAAGAATAGAATCACTTTCACAGAGTACAGATATTCTAGAAAAGAGGTGCATATATTTACCTCCTCGCCGTTCATCTGCTCGGTTTGCTTCTCAGGATAAACGCCAGCGCGCAGGAAGGATGCTTTCCAGGAATCTACGTCATCAACGGTTTCACATCCCAGCTCCAATTGTTTGAAATCCTGAATGCATAGAAATATATTCAGTGTACAAACAAATTATGAACTGCTTGCATTATTGTTGAATTCCATGTAGAAAAACAATCAATATAGATTGTTAAATCAGCTGAATGATTCCCATGAGTGATATAATTTAAGTCATGGGCTCTATTGAGGTAAATCCTTTACCATACAAATTCATTCTTTCGAGTATTCAATCTCTACAGAATTTAGCAAATGTATGATGGATTTCATTAAACCTTCAAAGTAAAAAGTCATTTCAATAATACATCTGTTTGTTGTTTAAATATGAAGTCTGTAAAAAAAGTAGTAATTCCACGAGGACGTTTCAATATCAAATCGTCCTAAGGATATTTTTGTGAAACTAATCATTAACGTGGTGGAATAGTTTAAGCGTATGTAGGCCGAGACAGTAAACAGAAAATTAAATGAGTTAAAAGCAAAATGTGTACGGTACCTTGTAAACATTACGTCCATCTGGATTGAAAATAGCAAACGTGTGACGTCGCGACATGAATCCCTGCTCGATATCGCGCAGCTTGAGTCCATCCAGCGGCAGCATGTACTTCTTCTCGCGCTCCTCCTCATCCTTGAACCAGGAGATGCTCTCCGCGGTGAGGACGAACCAATAGCCGCGCGAGCCCTTCATCAATCCCAGATTGTTGATGGTCATGTATCCCTTGCGAATCACCTGGTTGCCCAAGGCGTGACGAGTGCCCGCCTTCGAAGCGTTCTCGGACTGATTCTGAGCGCTGTAAGCACTGTCATTTACATCAAGGGCACCGAGCGTCTCGGGAACACTTACTTAGCGAATCCAAGGAAATCCTCGTGGTTCGTGTTCACGTACGCCAGCTCGCAGTCGACGAGCAGCAAGATCTGCTCCTTGCAGAGCTGCTCCTGCTGCCGTATGTAGCTGGTGATGATGCGCTCGGTCTCCTCGCGGAGGCGCGGATAACGCTGCATCTTCTCCGTGCACGTTCGCACCACGTTCGACAGCTCCAGAATGACCAAGTCGATACACTTCAGCGACGGCTCCTTCAAGCGGCTGATCTGCTTCTTGACGATCACCTCGAAGGCCATGTCGGGCGTGAACAGCCCCACGCGAATACCGTGCGTGTTGCGGATAGCGATCGAGATTTCGCGGCGCAGCTCCTTCTCGTCAATTTCCATCTTGACGATCTCGAATGGGAAGCGCTCGTGGAATAGGCGATTGATTTTCGCACCGCCTGACAACTCATTCGTGTTGATCAGTGCGGAGCCGGAGCCCTCAATGGTGCGTTCAAAGTCAGACTGAAGCTGCTGAATCATTCTATGGAAGGAAACATCATAAATGAACTTCTAATGAGAGTTGGCTTTTGCGGGCGACTTACTGTAACATTGCTTTAGTCTTAATGGAAGGGTCGTCCGGCCGGAAGTGCTTGAACTGCTCGACATCCTTCTCCAAGGTCAACATCTGTTTCTGGAGCTTGTCGCGCAAGCCGGGGAGCGTGTCACGGATGTGATTTGTGAGCTGCTGGTTGAGAACTCGCTGTAAATATGGTGTACCCAGACGATCAGCCATATGTCTGTACGATTGATGACTGAGGAAGAACTGACGTTCGGCGGCAAGAGCGGCATTGATGTCTTTGCGTCCTTCGATATCTTTCTGGGAGCGATTTACGACGCCAATGTATCCACGCCTGAGGGGCAATAGTTTGTTTTCTAGTGTATCTCTGGCGTCAGTGCCTTCATCCATCAAATCCAGCTTAGTAATGACGCCAATTGTACGAATACCTAATGATTGCAATTAGATTACTAGCTCATTGTGATTTACTTTTGATACATACCTTGCGGATCAACTTCCTTAGCCATTTTGAGAGCATCTGAATTGGCTAAATCAGTATTAGCTGGGGTGACGGCAAGAATCAAGCAGGACTCGCGCTTGATGAATTGCATGATCATTCCGCGGATCTGCTGCTCAATGTCAGCTGGCTGGTCACCAATTGGCACCTTCGTTAAGCCAGGTAAATCAATCAATGTGAGATTTAGCACTGAAATGCAACAAACATAAATACTCAATTCATTCATGCAATTAAATCTATACCATTTGGGGAATACACTCTCAAGTTGATGGGTACATTGCTAATGCCTTTATTGCTACCAGTAACACGATCCGTTTCATCTTCGATCTCCTTCCGGACTTCATTGAAATCCACAAACTTCTTTCCTTTGCAGTGTAGGAACTCAGCATGCTCTGCAAGAATGCACGAATGAAGTGGATGCCAATGGTGCAATGTATGTGCTTACCAGTGGGTGAATTTATAAGCTGCAAGATAAGAGGCCGTCGTGTAACAATGCCCGAGCCTCTAGGAAGGAAGTCCCTAAGATAAAAAGATAATACATGTTAAAATGACCATTGCATGTTCAAACTATGAAAGTTGAAACTAAGCAATCAATAAACATGGTTGGGTAGTTATCAAGTAGATGTAGATATCATATTTAAAAGGAGCATGAATAACGTGGAGTAATTCGTGTTTGTAAGCACAGGTTTGAAGAGAAAAGTCCAAGATTATATAAACCCAATTCAAACTAATCAATAAATTGGAAGTCACACGACTTGAAATGAAACATTCACGAGTAGCCGACTCATGTTCGCCCATGAAAACCGCCTATTTTCAAGTGAATGAAAGAGCAAACACAGCACTACCGCCTGTTTGGTGCTGGTGTTGTTTTGACGCTCAAATTAATCATCAAAAATGATGTGCAGCGACGACGTGCACTCGTTAAGTGAATTCATTACTTGTTTGTTAATTTCCATTGTCCTCACGGCATTGAGGGGGAACATTGGGGGTCATGCACGGCGAACGCACCGAAGTATTGACCCTAAAGAGGGTTTCCTCGTTGCTGGATGAATCATATTTACAATTATGTGCAAGGAGGATGTTCGGACGGGCAACAACTATCGAGGACATCGTAGGAATGTCATTTGGTACAATGGGATTGTGGTCAATAATCGGGCTCGATTGGAAACCCTTTAGATTGGCCAATGGTCCACATACCTGCCGACGAAATTCTCCAAGACTGAACTTTTGCCAGCCGACTGTCCGCCCACAACAGCGATCTGCGGCAGGTCCAACGTCATATGCACTCCCAGCGAAGTAAACGCATCTTGCAGCTTATTCACGATCGGAATAAGCTGCTCCATGCCCATATTGCCCGACATCTTCGCTTGCGGTTTATTTCACACACGCTCGAGGAAAACACCCCGCGATTGAGCACTGCCTTCGGCTTGTAATTTCCGTGCCCGAATCCCAGTTCTAACGCCACCAACACTTCTTCGCTCAACGGTGTATATCAGCGATGAACATGGCCGTAACAGCAAGCGAACAATGAGTGGTGCGCATGACTCACCGAATCATTACTCGCCGAAATGTACCTCAATAGAAGGTACGCTTATCACACACTTGCCAGCTGCTACACTCGATACAAGGCCTGATAAAACTGATAACTTTAAAGTCGCATTATTGATAATCACTATATAAATGCAATGGATTACTGCGCGTTTTTAAAATGCTCGAAAATAGCTAAAATTCAATTCGTGTCAATGTCCAGTGAAAATCAATAGACAGCGCATGCGCTTTCTACGATTTCGGTGGGTTATTTTGGTTGCCTATCATTGATGAAGAAAATAATTTAATAATTTTATGGTTTTATGAGTATATTTAGTTGCATAAAGTTTATATGAAATAGAAAGAAAAATGCAATAAAAATTATCAAATTGGCTAATAAAAATTTCAATTTATTTCAATAAATGAATTACTTGCACGATTACACCTTCAACTATCATCATTATAGAAAATAAAGATTTTTGCATTAATTTAATGACATATTCGACAAATTGAATACATACATCATTTATAACAAAGTAAATATTGTTGTAATATTGTGGCGACGTCTCCAACTTCATACATACTGCATCTCATTAGATCCTTGCTCTTTCCCAAAAAGATCAAAATGGCTGCACGTCCACAGGAAAAATAACGGTGAAGGTCCACCCCAGAAATTGGGAATAATTCCAAACGATGCTACAACACCAAATGCGGATTCCAATCGGAGGCTACATTGGAAATGACCATAATTCCAACTATTGATGGCCAAAAAGCCCTTCTGCACTTCGTAAAGCTCAAAGTACCCAGCAAATTGTTGACCAGCTAATTTGGATGGGACATGAAGAACACTAACTTCAGATTCCCTACATTTTTCCAAAAACCAACTGCACCAACGGATTCGTGTTGACAAATTTGTAAAATGGACAAGCCATCTTGATTTTCGTATCGAAACCAATCAATTGTTTTTGTTCCATAGGTTACTAGATTGAGAAAATCATCAGAAAAATAAATTTGAAGCTTTGTGCAATGCAATTTTCTTGGTGTACAAATTTTGAATGTCTGAAGCTGAGGTCACTTGTGGTGGTTTGTTCTTGTTAATGTGTTATTAATATTATTACTTTATAAGTAACTTTGATCTCATTTGAAACGCATGTATATCTGCAATAAAAATTATGCAAAAATAGATGAGCGATTAAAAATTAATTTGTTTTTGGTATATTTATTAAACTTAGTTAAGTATAGTTATACGAATAAAATATAATTACTCCTTCTTTCATCTATATATGGTACGAATAAATTTCCAAATATAAAAAATTAATACATGTACATGTTTCATTCTTCGATATCTGCTTTGCTTCATTCAATAGCTTTCTTTAATTTATTATTTACCTTTGGATAAAATATTTGTATAATCAGTCTAGTCATTTTTAGATTTATCAATGTTGTTGTTGGGGGTGCAGCTGTCCTTTGACGAGGCCAAATAGTCCAGATGGTCCTGCATGGTTTGATATGTCTTATCAATAATCTTTGGGAGATCGTCACTAGTGAGTCCTTCGGTTGGTATGGCTGGTAATATTGTTATATCCATATTACCTAACAAAAATAGAAGCATATGGTTAGTTATTGAATTTGTTACAGTGATGCTATCCTGATTATTCACCTTCATCGAACCGATTTGGTCCTAAGAAGTTGTACCTATCAACGACAACTGGCTGAATGGGGCATTGCGATGCAACGGCCAGATGGAAGGCGCCTTTTTTGAATGGCAGGAGGCGCTCTTTGAGGCTGCGCGTTCCCTCGGGAAACATCAGGACGCGCGCCTTGCGTTCGCGAATTACACGCCCTGTCTCATTGACGGCATCTTTCGCACGCGCACCATTCATCCGATCAATGAAGATCGTACCCCACAGCCAGGCGGCCAGTCCGAATGGCCAAATGTAGAAGATTTCCTTCTTCGAGATCACCGTGCATCTCTCCATTACGGGCCATAGTTCAGCAAGTGCTAAAACAATTACAAGATTAGTTATTACATCAATGTGCTTGCAACAAGTTGCAGAAAAGTTGATTGCGTTGGTTCAATATGTCCAAAAGTCCAACAACAATTTATTAAGGATTTTGACAGAAAGGGTTGTTATTAACTGATGTAGAATTATTTACCTATTAAGTCAACTGCGCTCTGATGATTAATAACGACAACGCAGCCACTATTTTGCACAATATTCTCCTTTCCTTTCACGCTGCTCTTCAGACCCAAGATGTGCCTCGCAACAAACCGCAATCCAGCTGCGGGGAATCTAAAAATTTGACAATATTAATATCCTTGTTTTGTAATAGAAATATAAGAATAAGGAGACTTACAAGGCATTCTTGCTACTCTTTGGTCGCAAGAGCATCAATGGAATTGGTAACGTCGCCAGAAGGACGCTTGTAACGGCGTATAGGCTGAACTTGAGGAATCTTTTCGCTCGTTGGCTAGTTTTCCACGCTAGTGCCGAGCTGACTATGAAGAGGAGGAAGCCAAAAATTAAGGCCATGTAACAACAACACGCCATTTCTGAAACAAATGAATTCTCATTAATTCGGATATTTTGTCACCGAAATGAGAGTGGTCGAATAAAGTTCAGTTATTTTCTGAGATCTAATTTTGAAATTACTACTGTAACTGATATCTGAATCTTGAGGATGACCTTCTTTAATAATTCAAATAATATTATTTCAATGTCAATGATTTTCAAAGTAGGTAAACCAACAGCATCAAACGTTTAAGATGGAGTATTCGAAAGGGGCAGAAAACAAAAGTATCAACAGGATAATTATACTAAAAAAATAGTGTCTAGCGATTGCATTATCAACAAATTTCTTCGTCACATTGTAGACAATAATAGAAGACGAGTTTAACTGGTATACAAAGAAAAATGCTTTTGTCATAAAATTCAATATCCTTGTAATTTTTATAATGATATTTGGTGATAAAACTCCACATACTCACATGAAAATTACGTAATTATTAATTAATCTATAGTTGATGCAGTCATCACGTTTAGTTAATGCTTTAATTTTTCTTCTAATCTAACTAAATCTATTGCGTTTTTATGCTTTTTATACAATTTAGCAAAAAAATGTTTGCTTCAAACTTTTATCATAGTGTAATTTAAGAAATGTAATTGCTAAATGAACAACTACTGCAAATTTTTTTTCAAACAACCAAGAGTTTTTCCTGGTTAGGTTAAAATTATTATTTTAGAAAAAAATACCATGTCCAATTGGAAAAATAAAATGAATAAATGGGGTAACTTTAAGCAGGTTTTGAACTCATCGAGTGTTCAATCACAAATCTATAATTTGCTATGACAATAAAGTGAAAATGGGATAATTTACAAATTTGCAAATTTAGCTTCTAAAAAGTTAATTAATTCTTTCGTCACAAGCGAAATAATTGAAGGAATTTCCTCACTAAGAATAAGATATACAAGATATTCAAAAGTTATTTGATTTTCAAATTCGAAAACAACAGATAATTTAATTTATTCCGTTTAAAATTTACATTTCCTGGGCTGAAAATCATGGGAAGTTCATTTTCTATATTTACATCCAAACCTTTAATCAAAATGTCACTTTATTATATTGTTCAAAATTCCTAAAATAAGCAGTGTTATATTTGTATTACAAAATAAGAAAGTTATAGTTGAAAAATTTAGTCGTAAAATGTGAGTTTTGTAAAGCTAATACGGAATTGCCATAGAAATTTGATTTTCCAGTCATATTTCAAAATTATTTAGGTACTAAATAATTCACTCTGTATACAATACTGCAATTAAGTTCAGTGCAAATTAAAATATATAAACATTTTTATACAAATAACTGAGAGTTCAATAAATAATTATAACGTACTGATTACATAATTGTAACATACGATTGTATTATACATTCATATTTAATTCGAAAATAAAAAAAACTATCAGTAAATTGCTTTTTAACTATCGAAACATTTATTAGTGCATTGTTTTTATTATTTCTGTGATAATTTCCATAAGGATGATAATTACAAATAATGAACAGTTGATTCTGATTCAACGATTACACCTGCATTTTAAAATCTGATAGCGATTATTTCTTCAAAACTAAAAAGAACGAGAATCCTAATAAAATTCTATTGGGTGGTAATTTCGTTTTTTTTGAAAGACAGTTTTCGTTAATTTGCACTAAACTTAATTGCTGTATGCCAATTTATTTTATTGTTCAAAATTCTAAATCGAAGCTGTGCTGTTTTGATATGACAAATTAAGTAAGTTAAAGTTAAAATTTTGGTGGTAAAATGTATACATTTAATCATATGTTTTTGTAAAAAAAATACTGAATTGACTAAAATTCTCAAAAAAATTAATGTTACACTAATGTGTAAATTGATTTTTTCTAGTCGTATTTCAAAATTATGCGCTAAATATCTGACTCGGTATACAATAGAACAATGAAACATAGTGGAAATTATAATATACACACACTTTTCTACAAATAACTGAAAGTTCCATAACAAATTACAACGTAGTGATTATATAATTATAACATACGATTGTACTATACAATCTATGCTTAATTCGAAAAAAACTACCAGTAAATTGCTTTCTAACTACCGAAACATTTATTGATGCATTTGTTTTATTGCTTTTGTGATAACTTCGATAAAGATGATAATTACAATCAAATGAGCATTAAACCGTTGATTCTGAATCAACTATTACACCTGTATTTTAAAATCTGGTAGCGTTTTCAAAGTTTATTTCTTCAAAACTAAAAAGAATGAACTACTGAACGTAAAAAAAAAAACTATTACCTAATCTTTAAACAAAAGGGAAATTACAATGCAAGTTTAACTTCTCTGGCTGTATCCAACAGAAGCAGTCGAGGCATTCTTGCGAGCATTTATTTATGCGTATAATCAGCGTTTGTTGATTGTGTGTGATAAGCGTAAACGTAACAGAAGTATTCTGAGCGCAAATGAGCTGATTTTGTTGTGTGGGCTGCGAGGCATTAGCAAATAAGCAGACCGCATCGTCATCGTCGGTTTATGGTGTGACCTTTGTCCGGTCTCGCACCACTCGTTCGCCACCAACAAAGTGCTCTTACAAGTCCACCACTGGGCACGCACCAGACAAATGAAACGTGTAATCAATTTCGAGTTGATTGCGAGAAGCGCGGTGCTTGATCGGGTAGAAAACGAGTTATCTAGTGATAGGTTCGTTTATTTGTTTGTACCTTTCTTCGAATCAATATTTTGTTGCAAGACTGACAGCAAGAAATTCACTTATAGCAGGATTCTTGTTTGAGCTTTCTCTAAGAGTTTAAGGGTAATTGATGGTTTTTAATATTAGATGAAGTAAAAAGTAATCCATTATTTATGCATGAAATTGAATGTTTTAATTAACGTAGTTGGAATCAGGAGGTACGCTTCTTTCACAGAATCCCTACATCCTATTGTCAAAAATTGGAATTTCGCGAACTTCATTTGAAGTGATTTTTACCAGCAAAATTGTACGTCATGAATAGGAAAAGATGGTAATCACTTGGTGCTTCGAATTATTATTCGAAGCAGAAATCCTCCTGAAGGTAGGTCCTGAAACTTCTGTAGAGCCCCTATTAATGTGTCATTTGGTGTTGTGTTGATGGCAAACAATTCCTCTTCTACTGGCCAAATCTGGCTGTTTCTTCGGATCATCTAATTGTTGACAGTATAACACTCAGAAAGAATTTTGCCATAACAGAGCAGCGATAATTCATACAACTTTTTCAAATGGTTCCAAACGGTTTTTTGTGAAATCTTTAGCTTTTGGGCAATAGAAAAAGTGCTTACATGATGGTCTGATTTGATAATGTTCATAATTTTTAACATTTTGGACAATTATTCTTCCTTATCTTTAATAATAAAATTACCGAAACGGAATCGACGAAATCAAAATTGACTAAAATTATCTGTTGCAATATCAGAATCTTAAACAACATTATTCACATTTTCGATCACATGACTTGAATTTTCATATTTATAAATTTTATTGTTCAAGGATTCTGTCTTATAAATTTTGTAGACTGTTTGAAGAACTTCCACAAATAAAAATTATAATTCGTCCTAGAATGTCTAAAATCAATAATAACTTTGCAATAATCTCACATTATGTTTTTGAAAAATTTGCAAGTTAAAAACTTTAAGTGTACAGAAAAAAAAAACAGTAAAATATAACATACAAGAAAAACAATAAAATATAACGTATTTTCTCGTTGCGAGTATCCATCTTTGATTATGTTTAGTAGGAATATCATTTTTCTAATGCAAAAATAATGCAATTCTGTTAACTACACCTATTTTTAGCGGTGAAGACTTACCAAATTCCTGTAAGACACCGCCATTACTTATAATTTCTTGTGCCATCATGGCGACTTCTTAGGATCATTCATCAGTGGTAGCTTTTATAATATAACGACATCCTGGTAGTTGCATTAAAATATCTTGTAAGTTGAAAAACGAATTCAATATTTGGTGGTATAAAAGATTATTGGTAAAGTACAAGATGCGACTATCAGACTTGACTGATTAATTGAATGCGAAATTTTCGCGAGGGCGAGAAAAGCCAGCTCTAGTTGTCAGTAAAATGGGCTGATGGTAAAAAGCACAGAATTGCACCCCGTTGACACTGATGTGCGCCCAACTGTCAATATTTCTAATCGAATTATAAATTTGGATGTCAAATTTTAACTTGTATTGTTACAAATTGCATTACAAAATTATTGATTTCTCTGAAGTATGCTAAGAAAATGGATGTAAGTTGTCCGGAAATAAAATTAACTGAATTGTAACAATATTCACGAATTAAATTAAATTTAATAAAACATTGAGATCTCACAGAAATGAAAATATTTTTCATAGAAATTTCCTACTTCCGAGAAATAATTTTAAAACCCAATAGGATTTTAATCATTTGCATTAGCATTAATTTCTGATTAAAAACTTTTTTAAACTTTAGAGATAGCAGATTTTTTAAGAGGTCATATAAAGTTATTCCATCCACAAATACTCTTTAATTTTTCTGTTAATAAACAAACCTCTTATAAAAAATTGATTGTTCGTAAGATATGCAAATATATTTAATTTTGATAAATATTTGTTGTCTGCTAATAATTACATAGTCAACGTAGTTTTACGTAAAACTAACATTTATTTGTGTAAGTGCTAAATCAAAACGGCCAATTGGAAGCAAAAAAACAAGTATTTTGAATTATATATATAGTAATTGTTATTGACTTAAAACACTTTTCTTGTTGCTCTTATCTTTCAAATTTCTAAATATCTACTAATTTCATCCCCAGAAACATTTAAACAAAAACGAATATCTATTACCTATTAGGGAAATGGGAGAAATATTCTGAACTTCAGTTTTTTTGCAGCCAATTTTTCAGTTAATTCAATTTTAAATATTTTAACAAAAATCTGATTCTTTCAATTAAAAACAAGTTCTTTAAAAGTTTGACTAAATCTTCAATTTTGATTCATTTAATTTCTCAATTTTTTTTGTCTAAAATGAGCAAAGAAATTTCGAAATCATAAAACTTGGCAAATTAACAATGATGGATCTTCATTTACCTGATAGTTTGCATTTAACATTCCTGTTAATTAAGCACAAGAGAATAGTAAATAAAAAAAAAAATAAAAAATTGGAAATGATTTACTAAATTAGCTTATACATTTACTGGAGTAAAAAGCATCATTTCAGGAATCTAATATCACTAAATGCGATTATAATCTTCTTACTGTAAAGATATTTAAATTTAAGACTTATGTGACCATACTTCCTGTTTTATACTGTCATCTGCATTGTTTTTTTTTGGTATTTCTACAATAAATCATATAATTTAAACATTTCCGCTTCATTTCTGCATCCCGTTTTATTCTAAACTATTTATAGTTATTTTATTGATAACATATAATTATGGTAGTATTTTCCCTATAATTAATCAAAAAAAAGTAACAATTAAAGCTATTAATTTTATAATTAAAGGCAAATAAATAAAAATAGGAGTTGGAAATATTAATCATATTAATATTCTTCCCCCAAATACTTTCTTGAAGTACATTAATGTTGTTTTAGAACTTCAGTTAAAAAACTAATCGTTAAGATATAGATAAATATACAGTAATTTCAGGCAATTATAGAAAGTAATTTAAAAAAAATAAATAGTCTCGTTTACATAATTGAATACCATTAAAACTTTTGTAATTCAAATCGTATTCAAATCATCCAAATACGCAAAATAGATTTTTTTGCTTAAATAAATAATTTTGTCAAGTTATTTCGCATAATTTTGTCATCATATTGAAAATTATTTGAAAAATTATATTTCATTTAATTCAAAACTTATTTTCATGTTTTTTTTTTAATAATTTTAGTACAATAGACTTTGATCGTAATCAAGCAAAATGCGCACATTATGAAAGAAGCAAATAAAAACTCGTTGTTGTTTACATTTGCTATTATGATCTCTCAAATAACATCTCCGTTTGGTTAAGCTTACTTAGAATTATCGATAAGTAGATAAGTTTTCTGGATAGGTAATTTTTGCCTTGAATATTTGATGGATGAATCATGTAGCTAAAATTCTATAAAATTGCACTTTAAAAAAATATCAAATTTGTAGCAGTTTAATGCATATTTGCGAATTTCAACTAAAACGAGCAATATTTCATCTCATCTAAAATTATAATGATTTGTTAAAATTAAATCTATAAAAAATCCAATAATAAGATGCTGCAATAATTCTATATATAGAGTGTTTTTCTAAGATGACCACCTTCATTAAGTTCTCAGTTCTGTTATTTCTTTCTTCAAATTTAAGTCTACCCCCTTTTTTTGCTCCATTCGAAAAAGTATAAAATTCTGGATTAATTTCATGTACTATACATATGTAATTTTTTGGTTAATTTAGTAAAGTCAATATGAGATCAATATCAACTATGTTACAATCAATATTAAACAAAGTAAAGTGAAACTTCAAAATCAAGCTTCTCGTAGAAACATAAACTTTTAGAAAAGGTTTGTTTAACTTCTAAAGACGATTTCTTGCAAAAGATTATCCAAGTTTATCTACTTATGTTCTGTTTGTCTTAACTACTGAAATTTTTTACTAATTTATAGCAGATGCAAAAAATATGATTATTATTTCGCTATTATTTATTTGTATTTAATCAGAATAATTTTATCAGAATAAACATAATTTTTAACAGAAAGAATTTGCAAGATTATGTAATAATCTTTTTAATGGCATATGTTCATTAATATAATCTGCATGACAATAGGGAATTAATTAATACTGAAAATACAAGTAATGGTACTAAAAATAAAGTGAAATCACTCGTAAACCACAATATCACAATAAGCAGCTTAATACTGCAATTTTACGCTATTTTGTTCAATTGTTTCCCAAAAATATGATGCAATTAAACCTACTTGATAAATGCATTTTTGGTAATTTACCTGCTAATATCTCCGCTTTACAGCAAACTATTATCAGTTATGGTGCATGAAATTAATCCAGAAAATAAAGGGTGTTGCATTAATAACACAAAACTTTAGTCCTTATCTTATTGTGTTCTAAGTTTTTTTTGTTAATATTATGAACTCTAGATTAATATTAATATCATGAAGATATTCTGAGAAATGGAGTTTGGTAGTTGAGACAGTCAGTACAGACAATGCTTATTTGAAATGCAATGCAATATTGTGTAAGATGATCTATGCAGTTTGACGAACGGACGTGATTTGCACAGACGATATGCGTAATTGTTAGCAACTTGTGTAATGACAAATGCATGCTTGCATGAACGCACACATGCACACATACCTTTACGACATTCATAATTGAAATGTGCATGTTTAGTTAAATAATGCATTCTGTATTTATGTACGTTGGGTGAAAACTGCATATTTAAACAGGAGCAACATTTTTACAGCGGAAATTAATTTGTTATACGGTGACCTATGCGCCAAAAATATCGTCATGTTGAAATCTATTAATGAAAACTATAACATGTCTAAAATATTGTAAAATCATCAGTTTAGTTGTTCCTGTATTATTGACAATTGATTTTTTGTTGTTCCAAAATTATTTTTGATTACAATTATAGGGACTTTATATTTTAAAACAATATTTTTCGTTATTCTGAAGTACAATAAAAATAACTACATTTAGAAATCAAAAATGAAAAATGACATGGATCTTAAATTTCGAAACTAAAATTTAGAAATTAATTTCTAACGAAACCAAGAACACAGAAGTCTTTTGCCAAAATAATAATTGATAAATATCGTTGAGTGAGAAAATATTCACTTTGAATATTAAAAGAATATAAAAGATGATTTTAAGCCTCACTCTCAAAAATCCTATTTAAAACCTATTAATATAGTTACATTCCAAATTGAATCGTTAAATTTATAAATTCAATTCATTTGTATTTAAACTAAAATTTAGTAGATTAAATTAAATTGAAAGTAACTTATTGCTGGAGATTCTAGAAAAGTATAAACTTTTGGAATGCTTTTCAAGTATGCACTCAAACTTTACTCATACTTTATTTTTGAAGTGTTTACTTGCGACATTGGAACCAGCAATTTTTAACAACACATTATCAACAAAATTTCAGTCCTCGAATTGTATAATCCATAAGTCCACAACGAGTACTCTGAACACCTAAAATGAGCGCATGTAG
>JARJDZ010004406.1:0-58172 GCA_030264555.1 Aleochara sp. GC000083 | reverse complement strand
CAGCAGTAAAGAGAACAAGTCGTTGAGTACCTATGTAAAGTTACAATAAAGTTAAATAATACAGTGCTATTGTACAGAGTGCTCTCATTGTATCTAGAAGAATACTAAACTTAACATATTCCTCCATAATTTTGGTTGCATCAAATGGAATCCGTTTTGGCCACCTCTTCCCAGAATTTCTAGATTTTCTATATTTGCTATTAATTAAGGTAACATGAATCTTGACATTCTTTTCTGGGCCTTCTTTCATGAAACCTGAAATCAAAAGTTAATTAATCTTCTGTTATAATTTCAATATTATTTACTTGGCTTACCTCTATTATAATAGTAGTCAGCAATTTTATTTGCAATTATTTGCAAATTACATTCATCTGTCTCATCAATAATTTCAGCTTTTGCATATAGAACATTGGTCTTTTTAATATTCTCATTCATGCAATCAACTCCTTTAAGTCTCATTAAGATTTTCTCTCTATTTTTGAAGATAGGCCTAAAAATTATATTGTTAATAAGTTTCATTTAAAATCTAAGATTGATTTACATTAATATTTCAGTTTTTATATCTTCAAGAACTTTAATTGCTTCTTCAACCTCCTCTTTGTCCAGTAGTGCAAAAACACATACAGTAATATGTAGTTTTTCTGGTTTTTGAAAGATAGTTTTATCTAGACCTTGAATCTTATCAATTCTATTCAATAACGATGATTTAAATGTGCAGAAATTTTCTTTAACTTCTGGACTTAATGTTGGTATTGCAATAAATTGCCTTGGTTGAATGCTTTTACGAATGAGCTCTACCATTGAGTAAAATGCACCTTGAACTTGTTGTATTTCAATAACTGATTCAGCTGATATTCTGACATTGTCTCCAGATCCTCTTTGAGGAATTAGTATTTCAGTAGATGAACTTCTTTTAATTTTATCCAAACAAAATTTTGGATTATATAATAGTGTCTCACAATACTGCCTACAATCAATAATATAAATATGTATACTGTCTGAGTAATTAGATTACTTATAAGCTATGATTACCTTGGAAGGTGAAAAGATGTAGAAAATTTGCCATCAACTGGTTCGATCTTATATTCTGGTTCATGTTTAGGATCTATAAGCAAAAGCAATATAAAATCTTGAAAGATTTGGAACTAGTCAGTACCTCCAATATTAAATATTACACCATCAATCCACAATTTTGCTGGCTTCATTATTACATTGAGTTTCGTTTTCTTCATATAAAAAAATTTTGAGTTTACAAATAACAAAACATAGAAAAATGACAATTATGTCCTTGAGGCAAAACGGGAATTAGAGCATAATTTAAAAACTTTCTTTAGTTCTGAACTCAATACAGACTTAACGTAAAATAGAATCTATAATTAAATAAGTAAACTTTTTAAGAAGTTTTTGCAACTTTAAAAGAAGAAATTTATAAATATACAGGCAACCTTAATTGCACCCAAACGAAAAGCGTGTTGCCGATAGCAAGGTCTATAATAATTTATTTTATGTAGTTTTTAGTAAGATGGGTTGTATAGCAAAGTTATAAAGTTTGATTTGCTGGAATCAGCTTCAAAACATTCTTTGGAATTTCAAAATTAACTTGGTATGTTTCAAAGTAACTTTATCTTTCTTTTGAGCTATTTTATAAATGTTGGGACTGATTAACGCGTTTGCTAGCTGCAGTAATCAAGTTAGGGCATTAATAACGCGAACATTGAACAAATGCGTTGACCATTCTATTAACCCACCACTAACTAACAATTCTCAATGAATGATTTCATTGCGCGCTTCCTGTCCTGACTTGTGTATGCCGCTCCAACTCTCGAATTTATGCAAGTCGCGTTCGGTCCGCGAGGCAGATCACTTCGTCGCTGTTCACTTTACTGCATCTACCTTATTTTGTTTAAATATTCACCGCGTTTGCTTATTGGAGAAAATCTCGGCGCGAACTATAAAATTGACAAACAGGTTTGCTGCTTTTGTGCTGACATTCGCATTCGTATCGTGCATATTTAATTACTGCCATAATTGACAATAGTTGAAGTGTCGAATGATGATCCGCATTGATTGATTAGATGCGTTGCATACGCATTATTTTGACGTCTTCGTTTTATTGTTTTTGGGGGAGATAACTTGGATTAGAAGCGCAATGACATCCAATGGCAATACAATCAGTGATAAGGTAAAGAAAGGATTCATTTACGATAGCGAATATTACGCGGTTGGTTGAAGTATGCAATGATAAACGTTAGGTTTGAATTTCTTCCTCGAAGACTTGTTTATTAAATCAATGCTGATGAGTGTGACATACATATTAATTAATACTTATGGTAATCCGGATGGCACAAGGCAACACAAATAGTTAAAAACAGTTTTAACAGTTAAGAAGCGACATACCTGCATTTATTTAAATTTTATTGAAGTATACCTATTATTATGCTAATTGGTTTTTTAATGAGTACAAAAATGTTATCAGCCCAATTTGTATTATAGCTGCAAGCTTTATTTTTCGCATTTATAGATATTCTTTTCAACTAAAATTCGTGTATAGAAATGTTGTTTATGGGACTGGTTGATTATAAATAGAATTCGCTATTATTCTATAGCAAGACATCAATACAGTATACATAGAAATTAAAAACATGATAATAATGACATCCCCATAAAAGTTCCTTTGTTAACGCATTAAATTTGTTAATGGACTTTGCAACCGATAGAAAATGTCGCCTCAAATAACGTTTTTTTTTTGTGATTCGAGAACTTTGTAAACAAACAGTGCACGACGACAATTAATTTCTGCGCCCAATTATCACACATGTGTGATTATACATCCATTACTTGATTACCATTATCATCTTACCATTATTAGTACCAGGATATTACAACATTTAAAACAATTACCGAGCATTCGTTTACTGTTAGACGAGAAGCGCATATTCCATAACGCGATAATTAATAATATTTCACTGTCTACGCTTTAATTACACGACGAATTACATCCATATGCTAAGCATAATCGTCATAATTAGTTCACTCATATGTTACGTTGAAATAGAGCACCATACATAACAAAAAAAAACAGCGAAGATATAAAAATTTTCCATGTAGAATAGAAAAGTTGATGTAATGCGTTGAATTTGTTGAGTAAAGTGACCTTTTTAACCGCGCAAACATGGAAATACAAGTAAAAATGGGTCGTTGCACTCTTGACAACAACAATTCATCGTGTTGAAAACCAATGCAGGCAAAATAATTGTGAAATACTGTAATTCACTAACCCAACCAACATTGCCATCATTATCACCGTAATTAATTAGTCATTAATGGACAATGCAACATTATTGTCATCGCGTTGACTTCTTTTACTTTTTCATTTTGTATATTATCATTTGAGGCACACCATTTACTACAGAACTTTCCCCTGTGATTTTTGTTTATAACAATTAAAACAACTGCTTGAAATTACATCCATAATTATGCAATTAAAAACATCAAAAGTTACTCAGGCCAACAAGGAGTACTCAAATTCGAGCGGCAAGTTTAAGTAAGAGATTTTTAGAAATTGACGCGTTTTAACACAAAAAATGTTGCTATTCTCTTTTCACACAATGAATGCAAGAAATTAGTGGTCCACTAACCCACATTATTCCATAGAGTCGCTATAGAATACAAAATTCATTCATAACCATGTGTTACTAATGTCCGTTTCTTCGTGCTTCTTTTTTGTCTGATTTTCTGTTTTCCATCAGTTGTCTGCTCGTTCACTTCCTTGCTAAATTGACGTGCTGATTAGTGTCTTTTTAACAACTGACACACGGTAGTCGTGTTCACAGCCTCGTACAAGCAAGGTTGGCATCCAAATCAACAAAAAAGTAGTAGTTTTATAACTTAACAAAGTAAGTGCATTCACATATTTTTATTTGTGTACTTTTACTGGAAAATCCCTGAAAACTACGTCATACTCGCAAGTAAAATTTCCATAAAAAAGTCAATCAATTAAATTATGCAATCTATACTTTCGTTGTAATTTATTACGCAAAGTAAAACTGTAAAATTTACTTATTTCTTGCATCATAAGTCACCGCAAAGTGCAAATATTTGGGGTTATTGATAAATTTAACAAACTGCGTCGATTATATTTTTTAAAAATTTTAAATTAACAGTTTTTATTGTTCGTACTCATTTTCTGGTCTAATTAATCGAATTTGGCACATTTTAATAACGCGTCCATTAAGATCTGGAATTATTATTGCTATAAAGTTATTATTAATCACGGATTGATGCGCATTTATAAAGTTATGAATGTGGAACCGCTCGCAATCTGCAACAATCTGAATGCAAAAGTAATTAGAGCGCAGCAATTGAATTAATTTTTGCGTTGAAATGATAGAAAATACCAACAGACCGCAAATGAATGAATGAACATGAATGCTTCTCATCTCGTTGATCATTCAGTATTAGGAACTTAGTTTATTTAACTAATATATTAAAATAAAAATGAGACAATTATCAGCAAACATAAAAACTCTAGCCTCAATATTAACAAGCCAAATGAACGTTGAAATTCGCAGATTGCATAATTTTCTAGCCATTAATTATTAAGTCGTAGTAATTTTCTAATTAATTAATGTACAATTATTTCAAACGTAATTATTGCGCAATTAATAATCATTCACCAATGATCAAACCATGAATCAGTTTTAGCTTGTTAAAACAAATAAATTAATTGTAAATTTGCACAAGTACGCGCACGACAATGTCAATACTTAAATTTCATATAGAAAGTTGGAAATTCTTTGTTAATAAAAAGAATTCTCGTATACTTCAATCAAAGAGAAAGTTTTGCAATTACCAACATGTCCATTACCACATTGAGCAAAGCAAACGATATTTAACTGATCCATTAGTAATATTTAAAACAATAATCTAATTAAATCATTTATCTTATGCAAAACCTCAATTTTAATAATCTAATTGCAGTTACGCAATCTAATTTAGCGCAAAATTTTTGAAACTAAAGTAACTATAGACAACCAGAATTGCTGCGTGCTTGATGCATGCATTGAGGGAAGTCTATACTTGATTCCATTATGATCAGCCGTTGAATGGCTTCATGTTTATTACCAAATCAGTTGTTATCATATCATTTACATGTGAGTGCTATCAGTGGTTTTTAAATGCGTGCTATTATATAACAAAAGCAGCAAATGTTTGGTTATTATCCTGCTAGTGAGTATTTACTATATTAGCCAATTTGTATGTCCCCCATATACACCGAAATTGTAATCAGTAAAATCCCATAAGCCATTCACCCTTGCACAAGCATCATTTTATTAATTGCAATGTACAATATCATAATCAAGGGCCAAATTGGAAAATTGTGTTTTCATGTACACATTACCAAAAGATAACCTTGACTTGAGGTGATTTTATGCACAAAATTGTTGATGCTCAGAGATCTCGAGTATCTCAAGGCTCTCTGAAATACTATTAACCCACTTTTGGACACAAGTCCAACATACAATGTTGACAACATTCATCATATATTGATTACTGCAGTAAAGAAGCATTTTCCTTTTGATCCTCTCTAGCAATGAGTAGTTAGTGGCACATCGCAGTGAAGAAATGTATGCCCCAGGTGAAAGGAGGCAAAGCGTACAACTCTTGTCAGGATGCAGGAAAGAAGCAACAACTGATGAACAAATAATGTTTGTATGTCAGGCGTACATTTTCCAAAATATTCGAAAGGAAAACGTTGGTAGGTTGCTTCCCATTTGGCGAAATTAGTGCAATCACGTGGAGGCTCTGTGAAGATGATTCAGCCTGGAAGGTAGAGGAGGAATAATTGGTTGTTATGAAGGCCACACGACAATAATTTGATTTGGAGCGTGTTGCGCACCCATTCACGAACATGTCGTTTGTAGGTGCACGGCCGGCATGAGGACGACCCCGAGGTGGGACGGCTGCCCGACGAGGACGACGAGGACACGAGCGTTACGCGAGCGCAGACGCTGCCCGCGGACGCCGTCGCCGCCGCCGGTGACCACCACGTCATCACCATCTCCAAGGAGCCAGCGAACGGCGGCAAATTGAAGCCGAACGAGTGCAGCGAGGGCAAGCAACGACGCGGGCGAGCGCTGCAGGAGGCGCGCCAGCATCGTCGCTACAAGTCGCGGCCGGTGCGCGTCCTAGTTCGTCGCCTGCTAGTCATGAGTGCGGTAGGCGCGATCATCGCCGGCGTCGGCGCGCTCATCTGTTACACGCTTGGCTGGCAATCGCTCATTCAGCTGGTGCTCGTCGCGATCGTCGCCTATCTGGCCACCGGGAAGTACAAATGGTTTGTGGTCGCATTCAAAACGGCGCCGAGAGATATTCGGTAAGTTAGATGCGGCCGAAATTGAACGGAACGCATTCATTCCTAACTTTACTAGAGATTTTTTGATCGACTGTTGATAAATTCGGGGACAAAGTCTACCCAGATTACCAAACACAAATTGGTTCCATAGTTTGTCAACAGACTCAAATCATAAGTTACCATTAGTATTATAACACGTTAGTTTTTTTCATTGGAGCGTTCTCGCATGCTAATTAAAATCATTTTAATTATTGCTACACGCTCGAGTCAGTTGGGACAGTTTGCTGTGCATTGTATTCAAAACAAAATGCTTACAGCACGCAAAACAATCGTCGGTTGTGTCGTCACGATGGTCGATCAAATGCAAACGAATAGTGAGTAATCAGTAATTACAGTTCAATAAACCGAAAAAAATCATTATTCTCGCGCGAATTACCCACGTCAGAAATATGCAAAATAATGCCAAACTAGTATCTTACTACATAAATTATTTCATTCATTGGAACAAGGTCAAAAGCACGTGTAAAGAATACTTGAACGTACAATCTTTGTTTTGTCTTTTTTCATATAAGATTCGTCAATCAAATGCGCAGCAATCAGCTAAACTGAAATATTGTTTATGGTAATATATTATTTTCCTCGTAGTAAATTCCTTGCGAATGTCACATACCATGGGTTGATTTTCATCAAAAACGAATTCCTATTAATATTAAGTAATGTCCGTCATTTAAATACAATCAAACAAGTTTTTCGAGTTTGTTGCGCAGTTTGCTTGCTACCAGATCGCTGCTTTCATTTACTTTACGCAAATTAAACGAAAACTGTATTTGCCCCTACTGACAATGAGCTTGTAGCAATGCAACTTCTGATTTTAAATAGTGCGTTTATTATAGTAACTATTATGTTCAAACAAAACTATAGACAATGATATTTTTCAAATTTTGCTGCTTTCCATCATCGATAAATTAACAATGAGCAATTAGTGATTTTGCAAAATCATTAAATCATTTACAATTGTCTTATTTCCTTTTAATTCAAGTTGGGTTTAACTTGTCTTGACTCAACAATAACAAAATTATTAGCAGATGGTTGTAAAACACGGAGAAATTCTTAGTTCAATGTGTCTGTAAACCACGAATCTTTTACTACTTAACTACTACCATCGAGTATTATTATAACAATATTCCAATGTAAAGTGTGCAACGAGAAAAGGCGCGACCGCATTTCTCGACAAAGTGAAAGTTGCTACTCTTACTCGTATTTTGCTATGCCAAGAGTCGAATGCAGTGAGAAGAGCAGTTTCATTATCATGATCATCTTTTTGAAGGTCATATAATAACTTCTCTAAAATTTACAGAGCCCTATACGGATACATAAGACTGCTCATTCAAATCAAAGGATTCCAAAGAAAAGACCTCATCCTCGCCGACATTTTCAAACAGCACGTCAAGAAGCACCCGAACAAAACCTGCATTATCTACGACGATCAAGAATGGACGTTTTCAGAGGTGATTTGAAGATTTCGCACTGCAGTACTTATTAATTGATCTCGAATAATTTGCAGGTCGAAGAGTACAGCAACAAAATAGCAAACGTATTCAAATCGCATGGATACAAGAAAGGTGATGTTGTCGCTTTGTTCTTGGAGAACAAACCCGAATTCATTTGTACCTGGCTGGGATTATCCAAGCTCGGTGTAATCGTACCGTTAATCAATACGAATCAACGACTAACTTCCTTGGTACATTCGATAACGATTGCACGCAGTCAGGCTGTAATTTTTGGTGGAGAATTGTCTGAAGGTAATTGCACGAGAGAGTATTTTTTGATAAAGGTTTTAAACATGTTTATATTAGCGGTACGTGATGTCCTCGACAGTATTGAATCAAAAGTGGCTCTCTACGAATTGACTGGCTTAAGAGAACAGCCGCAATCTTTGCATCCAAGTTTCCACAACTTAAATGGTCTCCTGGCTGAAGCCAATCCAACTCCACCACAAGTTACGGATAAAGTTAGCTACTACGATAAATTAGTATACATCTACACATCTGGCACAACAGGCTTGCCAAAAGCCGCTGTCATTACTAATTCCAGGTACGACATAGCGCGAATTTCATTGTTATTTTTTGCTTAATCACACGGGTGCACTCTAGGTACATATTCATTGCTGCTGCAATACATTGGCTGGCCCGCTTCAGATGTGATGATCGCTTTTACACTCCTCTGCCATTGTACCACACCGCTGGTGGTTGTATGTCCACGGGACAAATGCTACTCTACGGTAGCACGCTCGTGATCCGCAAGAAATTCTCTGCCTCGGCGTTTTTCCCCGACATTCGAAAGTATGATTGTACTGTAGCGCAGTACATTGGTGAGATGTGCCGTTACGTGCTAGCGGTGAAACCCAACGAAGAAGACCCCAATCATAAGCTGCGTCTCATCTTTGGCAATGGCCTCAGGCCGCAGATTTGGGAGGAGTTCGTCGAGCGTTTTAATATTCCACGTGTCGCCGAATTCTACGGTGCCACCGAGGGTAATGCGAATATTGTCAACGTAGACAACACAGTCGGAGCGATTGGTTTCATTTCCAGGATCATTCCGTCCGTGTATCCCATAAATATCATCAAGGTGGATGCAGCTACTGGGGAGCCTATCCGTGATGCTCGTGGTTTGTGCCAATTATGCAAGCCGAATGAACCAGGTGTTTTCGTGGGCAAAATTGTACCTGGAAATGAATCACGTGCATTCCTTGGCTACGTTGATAAAGCAGCCTCGCAGAAGAAGGTGGTGCATGATGTTTTCGCAAGGGGCGACTCGGCATTCCTCTCAGGGGATATCCTTGTGGCAGATGAGCTGGGGAATTTGTTCTTCAAGGATCGTACAGGGGATACTTTCCGATGGAAGGGCGAAAATGTCAGCACATCCGAAGTTGAAGGAGTTGTTAGCAATGTTGCAGCTTATAAGGATGTTGTTGTTTATGGTGTTGAGGTTTGTCAATTTTCTTTTATTCAATTATGCTTTACTAACTTTTGCATTAAATAGATTCGCGGACAGGAAGGAAGGGCTGGAATGGCTGCAATTTTAGATACAGATAATACTTTGGATTTTAAAACTCTTGCTGAAGGAATTCACAAACATCTCCCATCATATGCAAGGCCCATTTTTATTCGGGCACTCAACAAATTAGAAATGACTGGTAATTTGTTCTTTTTTTCATATCGTTTTCTATTGTTCATAAAGAGACTTATACTTTAATAAACTCAATTTCAGGTACATATAAATTACGGAAAGTTGATCTTCAGAAGGAAAGTTTTGATCCCAATGTAATCAAGGATAAAATTTACTATCTGGATGGCAAAAGTTGTCAATATCTGCATTTAACACCGGAAATCTTTGAAAAGATCAATTCTGGAGCGATAAGACTTTAAATATTCTCTTAGAGATCAATTATTTGAGTGTTGGATATATATTTACTAGGTTGGTCTTTCGTGATTAGGTTTTTAAGTAAGTAAAATAACATTCGAACATGGATATACCTATGCGAAACTATCAATGTGATTAATTGTTGTTTGTTATAATTGCGCAATTCGCAAGTATTGCACAAATATTTATATTCAGAATTCATATTATTGTTATCTAGATGAGAGAATTTATGAAAAGGCAACTTATACGTAAATGGTAACATGGTCAACGACGTTTCATCTATTAGAATTTACATTGAACTGCGCAACAAACGTACAAGGAACATTTTTGAGTGTACTTATACATGATTTTTGTTACTATATTTTTTACTGATATATACTATACAATGGAATATAAACTTTGATATTCACTTGGGTAGGAAAGGTAATAACGAAAAATTTAGAAGAACAAAACATAAGCCTACATACATAAAGTTAATTGAAACGAGCACGTATTTTAATGAGGTATATTTATAAATTTCAATATTGAATTAGCTAAAGTGACAAAGTTTATAAATTTATGCAAAAATATTTGTCCACCATTCAAATTAATTTGCACGAAAGCGTTGCGAGTAACACACGAATCAATTCTCTTTAAAGTGCTTTCAAAAAGCTATCTTCCAAAGTTGCATAGACTTCCAATTTGTGATCCATCCTAAAATGAAAATTATTTTTAGATATTACAACAACATCAAATGACTGCGGCATTCCGTACTTTTCGAATCCTTCACGAATTTCTTCCGCCTTGGCCGGATCGCAAACGATGGCAGTCTTCACTTTGGTCGGCTCGAACAAGCTGGCAACGTACTTATCACCGACGCGATTTAAGTCATCAATGGTCACCTTATCGATGAGAGCCAACAAAGTACGATTGTACTTGTAATCAACGCCTTGGAAGTACGACATCAAGGATAAGCTAATTGCGGTACCAATTGTCTTCTCTTCATCGATGATCTCGAAGATGAGCGAGCTCTTAGCAGATTCGAAGAGATTCGTATCCCACTGTTTATCCTGCAATTGTCTCTTGGCAATTTCCGCTGCTTCCTTGTAGGCCCCAACGACATTCACTGCCTTTGAGAAGATCAAATACAGGAGGCCTTCGTTTACTTTCAATAACATGGTGTATCCGTACGAAAGACCTTTACCACGGACTTGTTTCCACATGGGCCCCTTAGCAGAAATAATAGATTATAAAACTATAAGAAGAAGAGCACTAACAAACCCATACCTCAGTTTGAATAAGATACTGTAGATATAAAAGCAATGCTGGCAGATCAGGATCATTATAATCCTTAATACTTGGCGTGGCTTGGAAAAAGAAGGATGATTCCAGACAGCCCATACCGACAATACAATTTGGTGGCGATTGAGTCTCAAGTTCCGGCAAGATCAATTTATAATCCAAGGTTACATTCAATCTGCAAAGAAAAATGTTAATGAATTTACAACTTGGATGGACAAATAGAAACCTACGGCTGTGGCTTCTTTAGATCCTTTAATCGCTCAGGCAGTAGATTCTCTAAGGTCTCTTCGACTCCTTTAACAAGTCCCAAATCAGCCGCACAATAGAGAGTGACATTGGCTGGGTCAGTGATAATTTTTCGGATTGATTCCAATGTTTCTATAACGATTTTGGAGTCCGGAGATTCCAACTGCTCAAGAAGTTTGGTGAGGAATGCGTGCTGACGTAGAATCCCGTTAGCCTGTGCATTACTATCTGAAATATTAATTATTTTTATCAATTTAACATCATATTTTCATCTTCGTAGTTAGAATCAGACCTTTAACGAAAGTAAGAGCCTTCAGAACGTACGAAACGATATTTCGTCCACTGCGCTTCACCTGAGAGACATTGTTAATCATCTTCGTTGCAATGATTTTTAGGACGTCAACATCGAAGACGGTTTCGTACAAGATTTCACGCATCCAGGAGACTCCCTTGGCGAATTTAGACGCTTCTACTTGAAGCATAGCAACTGCAGTCTGAGCGTAAGTTCCGCATTTAAATGAGGACGCTTTTCCACCGCCCAGACCCAACATCCCGTTGGATGATACAACATCAATGTTCAATTCAGCGATGACCTGCTCCCTGGGAATAAGTTTATCCCCACGTTGAATTGCAGATTCGAAGATGGTTTCCAACATGATGGGCAAATACGGACGAAGCTCTTCAGGAACACGTGCTGTATCCAACATAGCAAACATCTGAAAAGAAATATTAAAATTAGCCGAACAATTGATAGAGGCAACAATCAACGCTTACATAAACGAAGTTGGTCTTAACATGATCGAAATATGTGTACACGGGAGTGTTACTTAAGTCAATTTGACTTTTATCTTCGCTCTCAGTCGTAAAGCGTGAAATTGGATGAAAACTGATGCTGCTCATGCTCGGAACAGGTACGGACATTAACAAATTATTTGGTGCTGGACGTTCGTTGAAATCGACAGCCTTCTGAAGCGCATCTTCTTTTTCTTGCAGGCCAGCTTCTCCAAGATCTTTGATTTGTTGCTCGATGCGATTCTTCTCCTCCTGAGCGATTAATGCCTGTTCTTCGATGCTTGGCTCACCTTGGATAGAGAGGTGTTTGTTTTCAACGAAATATTTCCTGAGGAGTGATACCCAGAATTCTTTAGGCTCCGTCAGCATCTTCTCAAGGTCCACCAACGGATTTACGCGCTGCTCCAACTGCAAAAAGTATTTAACAATAGTTAAGTAAGTTCGGTTATGCTATTTTCATAATTATCTAATTAGTTCTACTTTCAGATCAGATGCACTTACATCTTGCTTTGTACTTCCATACAACATATGCCCAATAATCATGAATGCAATGGAGTGATGCGGATTCATTTCCATGCTGCTGAGACACTCCTGAATGTGACGATTGATGATGTTCTTCATATGCTCCATATCGATGTCTTCGGTGTCAGCCAACCGTTTAAATACTTCTTTCAACTTTGGCATCAACAATGGTAACTTATTCTTAGGGACATTGTGGAACAAAAAGTATAAACATGTCTCAGAATTTTCCGACATGTTGTAGGACACTTTGCTCGCATACGGGTCGGGAATTTCAATAAATTCCTTCTGGAGTGGACTAATTGCCAAGCTGGACAAATATTTCATGAGGACTGCAGAAGCTGAGAAGTTATAATGATCGTTAACTGCTGAGGGACCTCTCCAAGCAATAGCAAACATTCCGTTTGTCTCTTCGTCAGTTGGATATTTTACTACGAGGTCTTCTTCCTGCTCAAAAGGCGGTACCGGGGATTGCCATGGACGCACAAATTCACCGCGTTCACCTTTTGAAAGAATCTTCTCCTCGATTTTTTCCAAAGCACGAAATAATTCTTCCGGTTTAATTTGACCGGTGATAATTAACTTTAGGTTTTCAGGTCTGTAGAATTCCTTGTGGTAATTGCGCACCTGCGGAATTTCAAACAAATTAACTATGTTGCATGAAACAAAAACTTTTAACAAACTTTATCATTGTTGCAGCTTTCCCTCAAATTCTTCATAATGCCACCAGTTTCTGAAGAATAGCCACACTTTCCTGGGTACATCTTTCTTGCCATAGTTAAATGCATTCTGGATTCAGCACTATTTTCTCTGCCCTGCATTTCTGAGTACACAACTCCAGCATCTTCACCTTCACCATTTACATGGTGTACTTCAGTGGTGTAAGCTTCATCCTAAATTAATCTATTACTCAATCTGTTTCTAGAATCTGGCTCACAACTTACAGTTAAGATGGGATACAAAATATGGTCCAGATAGATAGGCATGAGTGACAAAAAACCTTCAGTGCCTGCTGTTTCCATGGTGTAGCATGTGTGATCTATATCTGTCCAGGCATTTGTTCCAGATGCAAGACATCGATTAGCCAGCAGATCAAGAATTCCCTTGTATGGATAATCTTCGCTGCCCATAAAGACAAGATGCTCCAGTGTATGAGGTAAGCCATCATCATCAAAAGCCTCAGTGACTACACAAAAATTTTATATTGTTTTCAGAGCATATCAAATGGGATGGCTGACTACACTTACCTAAACAGAAGTATCCATTTACAACAGGTCCATCAACTTCGGCAACCACAACGGTGAGGCCGGTTTTCTTGGATTTGTATTCATGAACCGGTATCTTTCCATATGCATTCAGGGAATATAAATGCTCAAAAGATGAGTTGGCCATACTCGGGGTGTCGTCTGTTGGGGGCATAATACCAGTAAACACTTGTGAGATTATCTAGTCGAGCGTTTTAGCAAAAGACCTACTTTTAACACCGATTTTTTGCAGACGTAATGAGAAAAAATCCAGAGTTTGAAGCACCAAATTTCGGCTAAATCGAACGGTGTGTGAATTTAATGCTTTCGTGCTGTCAACGTGCAATTTGGTTTCAAGGGCAAAACAGAAAAATAACAGTGGATAACTTGGATTTCTAAAAAATAAACCATAAAAAACAAGGTAATTATAACGCCAACTTGTTTTACAATAAGTTTTGAAAAGTTTATTATAAACAAATATTTCTTATTACAGAAATGCAGGAATCTACAATATTCCATATCCGGAACAGAGGACTCTGAACCCGGCAAGTTAAAATAGTTTTTAAATTAGCAAAATTACTAAAGTGGTATATTTCCATGTTTCTTAGGTGGGTTGGAGATCTTCTTCGTAGCCAACATATCCAGATCTTTGCATAAACGTCGACGAGTAGATGCAGGCTCAATAATAGCATCAACAAAGCCCCTTTTGGCCGCACTAAATGGATTTCCAAACTTGCGAATATATTCGGCCTCATATTGTGAGACATTCTCCTTATCACCTCGATATAAAATGGAAACTGCGCCTTTTGCGCCCATCACAGCAAGTTCTGCAGTTGGCCAGGCATAATTAACATCTCCTCGAAGATGCTTTGAGGACATCACATCGTAGGCGCCTCCGTATCCCTAGGAATACAAGATTATCGCATAATTGCAATGGTAATAATTTTATAATTACTTTTCTTATGATAACTGTCAGCTTTGGAATAGTCGCTTCACCGTAGGCATACAACAGTTTAGCTCCATGACGGATAATCCCTGATATCTCTTGATTAATACCAGGGAGGAAGCCAGGAACATCAACGAGAGTGATAAGCGGTATATTAAAAGAATCGCAAAATCGGACAAAGCGGGCTGCTTTGATGGACGCATCAATGTCCAAACATCCAGCAAGGTATTTTGGCTGATTGGCAACAATTCCAACGGAGCGTCCATTCATCCTGGCAAAACCCACAACGATGTTTCGTGCGAATTCTGGCATTATTTCAAAAAAGTCACGCTCATCCACCAAGCTGAGTATGATATCCAACATGTTGTAGGCTTCGGATGCATCAGCAGGTATAATTTTTTCAAGAAGGGGAATATCTTCTTCACTGCATCAGTTAATGAAGCAAAATTTAGGAGAATTCAATTAATTTTAGATGGAGTATTACCACGAGTCATTGCAGGCAATAATCGGTGCTGGATCATCATTGGATTGTGGCAAGAATCCCAAGAAATATCTTAGTTGGAGCAAAGCGTCAACATCATTTTTGAAGGCTTTATGGGCCACCCCGGACTGTCTAGTATGTGTATTTGAACCACCAAGCACAGCCTGAGAGACATCCTCATTTGTAACACTCTAAAATGACTATTACAAATGAAAAAAAACGACAAAAAAGCCTAGAGGCTACCTTGATGACATCTGGGCCGGTAACAAACAAATAGGAAGTATCTTCGACCATAAACGTGAAGTCGGTTAATGCAGGTGAATATACAGCTCCTCCAGCACATGGTCCCATAATTAATGATATCTGCATGTAGTAAGGTTATTAATTTTGCTTAAGAAGTATTTTAAATTTTGTTATAGACCTGAGGAACTACACCTGAAGCTAGAACATTTCTCTGAAATATATCTGCGTATCCAGCCAGCGAATCCAAACCCTCCTGGATACGTGCCCCACCGGAATCATTAAGTCCGACAACAGGCGCTTTAACCGACATTGCTTGATCCATAATTTTGCAGATTTTCTTGGCGTGCGTGCTCGATAAGCTTCCACCGAACACGGTGAAATCCTGGCTGAAGAGATACACCAAACGACCATTAACATGGCAGTGTCCCGTCACCACAGAGTCTCCAGGATATCTCTTGTCCTGCATCCCGAAATCAACGCATGTGTGCTCCATGAGCATGTCGTATTCGGTGAATGTGCCTGGATCCGCAAAGATTTCGATGCGTTCGCGAGCTGTAAGTTTTCCCTAAGCAAATACAACATTTGTATTAATGTCTTATTGTCTTTTCAGTAGGAATTCTATTTCTACTTTCCCATGTTGATCGGCAATTCGTTTGGGGCCACCTCCTAGAAGAGCTTTGCGTTCAGTTTGTTCCAACTCGCTTTTAATAGAAGCAATCGAATATGGTTTTGGATGCTGTACAAATTTTGAGAGTAAGTTCAACGCATTATACGTTTTGCTACTACAAATTGACCAAACACGCATGATGCACTACTTCGTTTGATTATGTGTTTAAAAATAGTGGAAACACATGAACTTTGCCTCTGATGCTGCTATCCAGATTCGTAATTTTCAAGATAAATTTGAAAAATACGAAATACATTAAAGCGTCCTCTAGTAGCAATCGAAAACATTAAATATAGAGGTCGCTAGCTAGCTCCACCATTGTGACGTCATCGACGTCATTTGCTGATCATTAATGGCGGATCTGTCGTACTTTTGTAACGCGTAGATTTCGTTTGCAAAGCTATTACAAGTTTGTAGTTTGATTTAAGACTCGAAGACTCAAAACCAACAACTGTGTGAAGAGGTAAATAGAGCGATTATTGTGACTTGAACGTCTTGCTGCAGAATTCATCTTGAGAGGAGGCCGAACGTTGGACGCATCAGTTTCCATTTGATCGGATATCAGTGCAAGCAGAAATGGCGGAAGATTTCGATGTTGAAGCTATGCTAGAGGCCCCGTTCAAGAAAGATGTAAGTTAACAACAAGCAATTGGATATTATTTATCATAGTTAGAGTATGCATAGAAGTCGTAAGTTATATCATAGCAGTATTATGATCACGACAGTGATAATTTATTAACGTGTCAGAGATGTGTGTGAACATGCATAGAGTATGTAGATTGTGAAACAATGGCTTTCGTATAATTTTGTGTTGCATACTCTATGCACTGTGAAGCGCTAGCAAAAAAGTATTGCAAATGCAAAGCAGTGTACACTTCGTGTTTGTGATGATTTTTTACTACATTACATCGTCATTTTAATTTTAGACTAATGAGGTTAAAATCGGTCTCTTACGCCATCGACACGTTAACTGAAAATATAAAAGCCAACCAGGTACTGTTCAGTCACTATAATTTAGTTTTAAGCAAATTTTTGATAAAATCAGATTCGAAATTATTCACTTAAAAACAAAAGACAATCAACGAAACAAACAGTTGGCAGCAGGTGCCTGTTTGTTTTGCTCACAGATTTAAGTCGCTTTTGTTTTTGGCATTGATTTGTTTTGCTCGATTTTTAAGTGATAATATCAGTATTGAAAATTGTCTATTATTATTATTATTTTTGATGGTGCTATATTGTGTTACATTGTTGCTGATGGGTACATTTCTCGCTTAGGGTTGTTGCTGTGGACAGACACACTATGAATGATCCCGACGCAGTTGTGTCTAGCGTTTCGACTTCAAAAACAGAGTCAGTCAGTCGCTCTGCAGGCCCAAAAGAGCTCATTACACAAATAAGAAAATAGGCGTCAAGAAGTACATACTTTCATATGCTCTATAACATTTTACACTCATGGGACGCCCACACCATACACGAAACACACTCCAAACATCAATCTAACACACTGTTTGCAGATGATTGGATGTGCCTAAGTTGGGTTTAGGGAAACAACATCAACAACAACAAAAAACTATAAAACCCGAACAGTTTTGTGGCGCCTGGTCTCTTATTGCGTGTGTTTTTTCAGAACATAATTGATTGAATCTCTCTGGATCAAGTAAAACCCAGCATCCTTCCTCTTGTTGTGTTAAGTCTGGACGACGGTAAGTCTAGTCCCGACTAGACGTCGAAACCAAAAACAATGTAACGGGAAATGCAAAAGAAACTAAATCAATTGAATCGCGTTACGCGCCCATCAATAACAACAACTTCAGATGCCTCAACCGAATCAACCAACCAGCCTTGGACAAATCCAAGCCGAGCGGCCCAGCGATTGCTCTACACTTGTCTATATTTCTTATAATTAATTATTATCTTCATTTTTGTTGTCGGAAACACGATGATGCCGAAGGATGTTCGCACATGACTGGCAATTAGGGCTGCCGCGTTTGCGGCCCCGATTGGAATGTGCGAGCATCCGCATACCAGAATCATGATCGTACGAATCATGTTGCATAGTTTTGATTCATTTAATTAATGCGTTTTTGTTTTCGCACATCCCCTTGTCTGCGCCGACCCCTACTTCTACTTCTTCACACATCACAATTGCTGTTGCTGTTCTTAGGACGAGTATGCCGGGTCGAAACATAAGGAGAATGGCGGTGACTCCAACAACAAACGGAGATCATCCGAGTAAGTACTTGTTGCGCTGAGGCAAACTAAATATTCGCATATCTATTGCCGCTTCGACTTCATTTCAGGAAGTCCAAGAGGAGCAGAAGCAAATCTAGAGAGAAGGATAGTAGGAAGCGAAGCAGGTCGAAGGAGCGTCGACGTTCACGCGATACGAGGCGCAGCAAGTCGCGGGAGCGCCGTCGTTCCAAGGATAGGAAGCGTTCAAGATCGCGTGACAAACGTAGCAAATCGCGAGAGAACCGTCGTGCATCGTCCAAGTCACCTCGCGAACGCAATGATCGTCGACGCCGTAGTCGCGATCGCAAGCCACGCTCCAGGTCGCCAGCGCATCGCAAGCGTTCGACGTCTCCACCGTCCATCAAATATCCGTTCCCGAAAAAGGGGCGATCGCCCATTGGCCTCGGCTACAATCGAACTGGGTCGCCCAACGAGGAGCTGTGCCCCGAGGAGCGCGACGCACGCACCGTCTTCGTCATGCAGTTGAGCCAGCGGATACGCAACCGGGACTTGGAGGACTTCTTCAGCGCCGTGGGCAAGGTGCGTGACGTGCGCATGATCACATGCAATAAGACACGACGGTTTAAAGGTATAGCCTATATTGAATTTAGAGATCCCGAAAGTGTCACCTTGGTAAGTTACCTCGACGACTTTCAATCGAATTCTTTGCATGATTCCCACTCGTTTACAGGCTCTTGGATTATCCGGACAGAAACTCCTCGGAGTTCCCATCATCGTGCAGCATACGCAGGCGGAAAAGAACCGAATGGGAAACGCAATGCCTAACCTGATGCCCAAGGGGATGACGGGCCCCATGCGTTTGTACGTTGGCTCGCTTCACTTCAACATCACCGAAGACATGCTGCGCGGTATTTTCGAACCGTTCGGTAAGATTGATAACATTCAATTGATTATGGATCCAGAGACTGGTAGATCGAAGGGCTACGGCTTCATCACATTCCACAACTGCGACGACGCCAAGAAGGCGCTGGAGCAGCTCAACGGCTTCGAGCTGGCCGGCCGACCCATGAAGGTGGGCAACGTCACCGAACGCTTGGACCTGCAGCAGCAGGGACCGTCCCTCCTGGACTCGGACGAGCTGGATCGGTCCGGTATTGACCTGGGCGCGACTGGTAGGTTGCAATTGATGTTCAAGCTGGCCGAGGGCGCCGGCATGCAGATTCCCGCGCCGGCCGCAAACGCGTTGAGCATGGCGACGGGCCAGCCGGTTGTTCCACAGGTGCAGCAGACGACGACGCCGCCGATAGCGACGCAATGCTTCATGCTCAGCAACATGTTCGATCCGAGCAGCGAGTCCAATCAGAACTGGGACATTGAGATCCGCGACGACGTCATCGAGGAGTGCAATAAGCACGGTGGCGTGCTGCACGTCTACGTCGACAAAGGTTCGCCGCAAGGCAATGTCTACGTCAAATGTCCCTCCATTGCCACCGCTGTTGCGTCCGTCAATTCGTTGCACGGCCGATGGTTTGCTGGTCGCGTAATCACTGCAGCGTATGTACCGCTCATCAATTACCACTCACTCTTTCCCGATGCAATGACAACGACTCAGTTACTATTACCCTCAAGAAAGTGAACATAGTTATTTAAGGGGAGAAAGAAAAAAGGACTACATAGTTCCATAGTGTCGTCTATTTTCAATTATTGTCTACCATTTCAATTCTTTGATTACGGCGTTTAAAGTGTGAGCTATATAATTGTATAAAAGGACAATTTCATTTTGATAGGTGCATAATGGATTGCATGCATTTGCAGATGAAATTTGGTTCAAAACGAGCAGTGCAATTCAGAGGATTGACATGCAAAGCTGCAACTGGTTAAAATATTGTAATTAATTTGTTAATTATATCTGCATTAAGATGTAATGTTTGGGATTTGATGTCCTGATCTAATGTGATCCCCAATTCAAGTACCTGAGTTGTTCCTCTGTAACTGTCATAAAAATAGCATAGTAGTAAGGGTTGTAGCGTAGATAATTTTTCGAAATGATTAGGAGAGTCGTTATTGCGAATTAACTATTTAATTATACTACTACTTTAATTATAATATGAAATGTTACAGATTTCAAACTAATAATTCGACGCTAGCGCCACGGACGCTTCAATGGCCAACATGCGAACTAAATTTATGTCAGGTCATGTAAATATTCTGTTGATTTAAATCAACAGCTTAATCAAATTTCACAAGACAACATATAAATTGTGATTGAATTATTTGCAGCCTTCGACGCATTCGCAACAGCGGTCATAGTGATATTTTGTGGGCGTTCGTGTTCACGGAGTGGCGTGCAGCATAGAAAAGTGTTCCAAGCGGCGCTGTAGTTTCTCGGCCAGCTATTCCTGCAGCAGCTGCTCGTCCACGTTCTTATTGCGAGTCGCTGCTCGTGTGGTGCGTGTGTTGAAGCAGCGTTATTTCGCACTCGCCTTTCTTTCGACAACCAATTCGACGTCCTGCAGGTAAATATCGTGCAAAACATCATTGTTGTTTCACAGCAGTGCAGATTGGCTCGATCAGAAGATTGTGATGGCGGTGCTTCGTTTGGATGGTTGAACGACGTGTTATTGTTAAGTAAGAGGCTTTTTCATCTCGGGCACAGTAATAGCAGCGAATGAGTCACCCACTTTTTGTAACTGGCCCAATATGCGCTTTATTTTCTCGCGTTAATCGCGTCGAGCCGAACATATGTGCTGACTAGGATACCTTTTTAGGCCAACTTTTGCATTGTGAATAAACGCGTGTGTATAATTGTTGCAGTGCAGTTGGTTCTCCTCGACGAACGCCACGATGTCGCTGGGCATTTCTGCGAGATTGAAGTATCCAAAACAAAAGCAGCATGAGCTGATCAAGTCACACAGCCAAGCGCAGATACTCGCCAACAAGCTGAAGCAGGATGGGGTCATGGCAACAGGTATAACATGGCATGTTATCGCTCTGAAGCGAAATTGACGATTGCACGATATCTTTCAGTCGAAAACGTTATGCAGGCTGTGGACCAGGTGGCTGCCCTTCTCGCGTCGCCCAAAATTGATCCAAGTATCTCATACAAAGACAGTATTATCAACTTGTGCCAACACTTGAAAGTAAGAACTCGCAATCTTCTTTCTGTATATCACCTGCTAATTTCATGCCATCATACTTATCACAGGTATATGGCGCTTATCTGGACATCCTCTATCAGGATCAATTAAATCGTGCGTTCGTCGTGTTCAGAAACAGCTCACAGGATGATGCCCGACTAGACTTCTTGTCTAGACTACACCTTCTCGAATTGATCGAACTGCGTGCCAACGATTGGAGGGGCTCAGATCTAATGTCACAGTATTATAGGAAAAAGGTATGAAGTTGTCTGAAAATCTAATGGGATTTTTGGGCAAATGTTTGCCTTACAGGCAGAATCAACGGACAATATGACCGCGTTGACCGAATCGATGCTATCCATGTCGAGCACATCGAACAGCCCGCCCCTTTTGGCTCCAGGAGAAGTCATCAAGCCCTCCGGAAAGTTTAAGCAGCCCACACGAATACCTGGCAAGAATTATTGCAAGGATGAGGTCGTCATTCGAAACGCCGACTCAGGCAAAGGTAATCTTCTGTTTTTTAACTTGAAAAAGACCGCAAAATTTGGTGTCCCCAGTTTTGCACATTCTCTCTCTGATCGTTCCAAAACTATTTACATCGAATGTTTCGGCCACAAATTGCAAATGATTGTATTTGATGTGTTGTCAATGATGTGATTATAGTTATGGGAATCAAGGGGCGCCGAGTGCACATGATCGAAGAGCTTAGCGAAACGATCATTTCGTTTCAGCGAGGTAAAATTCCCCCGTAAAAACACTAAAAATTCAAACGACATGCAAACCAGCACCACGTAATTTGCAAATTGGGATGCAAATCTGCTGATAACATGCAATGTGTGTGATGATAACTAAGCAACATGTGCAGCGCACTAATTTTGTTTCGTTATAAACTCGTTTTAACGCAGCTTTACTCCGATTTTGGTTTGCTGTGTGTGTGAAATTGAGTGGAGGCAGAGAATCATTTTTAGGCACCTTAACATTTTCGTTCTTGTTACTCCATTTGTAGACATCTTCTCTCTAGGCGCACTTGAGGTGAAATGCATTCGTTTTGCTTATAGATTGACATGGATTAAGTTTCCGAGATGTTTTTGGCGCATTAATTCACTTAATATCGCACTTTCCCTAGCGTTTATTAGGCATGTAACGTTATTAATGCATATCGCATAGTATAACGCTAATAATTTGCATGTCAGTCAGGTGAAATTGGTGTCCAGTTATTATAATGTTGCGTGTGTTACAGTCAATCCTGGAGCCAAGGAACGACTGGTACAAATTACCGGAGCAAACGAAGAAAGTATCATGTACGTACGCCTTTACCCGCGGCCGAAACGTTATGAGAAATAATGCGATTCGTTCTTCCTCCTTTTCAGACATGCAAAGCAATTAATCGAAGACACAATCCGACGAAATGCATCACCGGTGCGAGAACAAGGAGCCGTTGGCGGACCACTCACTGGCTCCAGCTCGAGCATCAATTCTTCCGCTTCCGACGAGAGTGGCATGCCGCAAACACGCACACGCCAGCTGATCCACAGCCTGAGCACGAACGACGCCAGCATCGGCGAATACAAGTACACCGTCGTCTCCGGCGGGCACACCATCAAGATCACCGGTGACAACTTAGACCTGGTTCGCGTACGTTGACGCACAACCATCCTCATTATATGAATTCTTGCCAAATTCCGGGTTCCGATTTTCAGACTAGCAAACTCATCCTCGATGAGTACTTCTCGGGCGAGCCGATCCAGGATATCGGCCAGTTCTACAGCTTCGATAGCCTACCGCAAACAATCGCGTCGGACCTGCCGCCGCTATCGCCTCCCGAATCGCTGCCATCACCAGGGCTCGTGCCCAACGGGCAGGGCGTGCAGGCCGATGACGCCAACGTCACCTCGCCGTCGCCGATCCTTCGCCGTCCCAATATGTCCATCGAAGAGATAATGAAGGGCACGTCGACGCCCGAGGCTAATGGTAAATATCAATATACAATTGAATATTTGGCGCGCTTGGCGATGTCGCCGCTGTGCTTGGTGCCGCCGAGCGATTGGGACCGGATTAACAATGAGTATCCAGGCTTAGTAAGAAAGGTAGTTGTTACTTTTTACCACTCATCTTATATAATACGACGTCCGCCCGCCTGGGGCGGCAGTCAGCTGGATTCAATGCGCAATTTGGCCTTTCCAGGTGGAGTTGTTTGATGCCAAGCAATACCTGCACGAGCGCTCCGACAAGGACTGTCTGCCGATGCTGATGAGCATTGAGGATGTCGACCCCTCGGAGGTCTGACGCTCGTTCAGAAGGCGCGTTCCATTTGTGGACGACGACTACACCAGAAGCAATATTTAAAGCAAAATGCGAATTTACTCATTTGCGCGTAAGTATCGACTTTCGCGTCAACAGCGCGGCTCGAAAGTCTTAGACTCGCAAAGCAATCGTTAAAAATTTTTCGAGACGCTGAAAAAAATTATTAAATTTGGCGCATATTTTTTGAAACTTGTTGAAACTATTTTGACGTTTGTATTTTAAAAGCAACCAGCGTCCCCACGCACCTAAAGAATGAATTTTCAAATGTAACACATGCGATTACATTTTTGATAAGATTCTACTGTTGATGATAGCTGGGGCGCAATCTTAAAAAGGGTACTAGAAATGTAATTTCTACTCAAGCAATTAGCTGTTAGTCCTACTTACCCTCAAAAGGATAAGATTGTGTTTTTGTGACTAGTGTTTTTGTTAATCGTTTTTTATTGTTTTGCTTCTACCAGATATTTCTACTGACTGACGCTAATTTATGGTTTATTTGTAGTATTTTCTAGAGCGAGTACTAAATCTTTTTACATTTGGTTCTCATCAATCAAAGACTAAAACCAAAATGGCTTTTTTGTTGTATTATTAACTTAATAGTTTTGAAGTAGTATTTTGTTTGTTTCACTCGTTTATTTTCATGTTATTATTTATGGTTATTATTGTTTATTTGTTTAATCTCATTGGAGAGATGGAATATCAATAGGTATTATTCTATAATCTGCATAGGTGGACGATCACCAAAAAAAGTTACGAAACGAACATTATCGCTGTGTTATTTCTCTGTAATCAAAATGAAAGTGACATACGGAATGAGCAGAAAGTCATTACCGAAACGATTTAATATATTTAAGCAGTTGGCAAGCAGATTTTTGATGAATATTTACAAATATTGAAAGAGAAATCAATTGTATACATATACCTATATTTTCAAGATGAAAGGAAAGAGTGTTTTCGTATTTATTTAGAAATTTACAGCAATTGTCATCATTATATACGAATGTTTTGAATTGGATTCGTCCAAGATCGACGAACGATAGAAACTTTAGTATGTAATAGACAATTCGAATTTGTGACGTTAATAAACTTTATATCCAATTGAATTTATTCTAAGATTGATAGTTATATGAATTTGTAAATTATCATTAGTCTAGTAATATGTGTATAGTTGTAACGAACCAAATGTTGCTCAAATTTGAAAAGCGTACTAATGTAAATAAGTTAGAAGTTTTTCAGAACGTTCGTTGCATTGCGGAAAATCCACGGCCATGGAAATTTGGGAATGTTGGACGGGTTGTCTATATTAAACTGCAACAAAACCCACTTGGAATTCTAGAGCAAGAATATTTAATAATATACAGCTATAAAGGTAACGCATTGCTAATTGTTTACATTAATACATCAATTACCATGCAGCAAAACTAATATTGGTACTGGAATCAACTGTAGTCGGCTTTCGCGCAAAATTCAAGTGCGCATCCAGACGGGCGCGCTCCATGTCCAACTTATCAAGAAAGTTTTCAAACTTCTCCAAGAGGTTGGTCCCCACATTGGCGAACTCCTCCCAGACGATGTACTCATGCGTGACGAAGACATCTATATTCTCCTGCGAGTCGCTGATCCCAAAAAGTTTCTCCTCGTCAAGAAAATCAACGAGCAGCGCGATTAGCCGCTGGATTTCGCTGTCGGTGAAGGCGTCGTAGAGATTACCAGCGTCAATGCAATAATTCCAGATCACTTGGCAGACAAGCATCGAGAGCGTCCAATCGTACTGGCCATAATTACTCAGCACCTGGATAAGTTTCTCAATTCCATTTTCATTCTGGAACAGCTTGCGATTCTTCGTATCGGACATCAGGTTCACGAAGACGCCGACTGTCGTTTTCACCAGGTTGGTTTCATCTAGAACAGTACACTAATATGTGTTTCTTTTCAGATGCGCAACTCGGAGCGACTACAAACCTTCGTTAAGGACTTGGATCAGCGAGTTGAAACTGCTGGAGTCGGCCACATAATCACGTGTTATCTTCGATCGCGACAGATTCCCCAGGATGCGCATTGCTTCAACGACGTTCTCCTTGTTGTCGCAGGTCAAATACTCTGAGATTGCTACACCAGAAAGGAAAGTATAATAATCTTCATAAATTTTGACCTAACTCTAATTTAGTTTTGTACCTTCCATGATATCGATCTGCTTGATGTGGAAAATATCTTCGTCCAGGTCGGGTGAATAGTAGAACGATAAATTATTCAGCGTGCTGAGGACGGACAGCACGAGCTCATCATTCTTCTTGAATGGATTGCTGATCAATACCTTGAGGAACTCGTCGATGAGCTGCGCCCCGAATGCGTCGTTCATTGCCTTCCCGATGTCCGGATTGATTGCCATATTGGCAATTATCCTAATTATCTACATTGAGGAGAGACGCACGGATGGATCATGCGATCGGCCAATGAATATTCAATTAGCGTACGTACCTTGATCATGACATCTTCTGAATTCGTATTGTCTGCGCTATCACACTCAATGCTCAACGAGCAGTACTTGAGCGTGCGGTCCAGGTAAATGCGCCATAGATGCAACAGCGATGTTATCGATTTGTTTTCGTTGTAAAACTAAAATAGCCAATCATTAGCAAACAACCCCATCACATTTCTGTTCAAGGTCCACTACTTTAACGCGAGTATTATCCAGATTGGCGACAATATTCCCCATCGTGTACGTCAATCGGACAATGATCTCCTCGTTGCCGGGATACTTTTCGAAGAGCCTCACGAAAATCCGATAGATATCCTTGTGACTGGAGATAGCATCGCAGCAACCGTCGTTCGTCGAGATCGTACTGAAGATGCGCGATATGTTGCTGATGATGTCCAGGTCGGCGGTGAAGATGTCCATCGCAAGACATAACTCTGGGATGGCTTGCGACGTGACGAAGTTTTCGTAGATGTCTTCGTCAGAGGCGACATTACGTAGAGCACCCGTTAGTTGGAATAAGGCGTGGTTGGTCTGCTCTGGTATTTGAATTTTTTCGCATTTCTGCAATCAAATTGGTATCATTTGATTGATGAATTAATTAACTAATTTAAATCGAAACTTACAGCGTTATTGACCAATTTGATATGAAGCACCATCAGTGGGAGGATGCCCAATGATAGAATAGTTTGCAAAAGTTTGGGATTCATCGTGAGGAATTTAATCGATCCGTAGCCGTAAACGCACGCTTCCGCATCGTCCAACGGGCTTGACCGGCCGATAGCATCAACGAACAACTCTGAAATATCAATTTCCCAACGAGCGCACGGTGAGAACAATGCTGCTTTCAATATAATTTTGATTAATTACCCAGCAGATTCTTGTTGGAGAACAGTTGGTCGTTCTTGTCGTTTTTCGACACTTTGAAAATGAGTTTACATACGCCGCTTAAATTGTTCCCCGTAACTTTCAGCTGCAACAAAGGCGCTCATTAAACTTTCATATCCCCATTGCGGAATCGAGGACAACTATCGGGAAATACGAAGAGGACGAGCAGCGGGTGTTCTTACTTACGGCAAGTATGATTCGGGCAATGGCGAGCAGCAACTCCTCGTTCTTGCTCTCGACATACTTGTACAAACATTTGAGTATGTGTATTTTCGTTTTCGAGCTGACTTTCGAGTTCAACATCCCCTCGGCCTCCATGCAGTCGTACAGCGAGTTCAACAGCCCGATCACCACCGGTTCGTTGACGCTGCTCGCATTATCGCCGGAATTAGCACCCTCGCGATTCAGCAAATCAATGACGGCCTGCACGGTGAGAGGCGGCGGAGGAGGCGGAACCGTGGGCAACTGTTGCGTGCCGAGCAACGAGGAGGTATTGGCACGCCATTGATGGGGCGAGAAGAGCGTCTCCGAGCTGCTGACGATCTGCTTGTTCTCGAAGATCTTGTTCAGGTTCTGCGGGCCGAGCAGAAGGCATTGCGCGAGGTTCTGCTGCTGCTTGAACGGCCGGCCGAACGGAGTCTCGCTGCGGAGGTTGTCGTTGCAATCGGTGCGCTCCTGGGGCGAGCTGAACGCATTCCGTAATGGTCCCGGATACTCTGCACTAGGTTCATTTTCTTCAGGTACTATGATAACAAACAATCGTATATACTCGCATGGTAATCCCCCTTTATTTATCTTACAATTGTCCAAGGAGTAGGTGTTCTTGTTGGTCAGTTTGCGCTTTTGAATCGCCGTAATGTTTTCGAGCGAGGGCAGGCGTATCTTCTGATTCAACTCCTTGACACCCACATTGAAGATGCGACCTTCTGTTATCTCCGAGATGGAGTTTGAGCGCTGATGGCGTTTCGGCGGACTGCGCACCTCCGAAGACAGAGCTGCATTCTCGGGAGTCGTTGGCGGTATGGAGAATTCCGCCTCATTCTGCAGGTACTTTAAACTACCGGACAATAATGAATTATTTAATAGGTACCCATTGAGACAAGATTAGCAAGATACCTGAACGAACTTGGCGGACGATTCTTTGTGCGTTTGCCGAACAGCAAGCGCTCCTTGTCGCGCGGCGTGAACGGTCGCTTCGTCTGCAGCGGTTTTATCGACGTGGCGGCAAATGAATTATCAGCCATTTGCGAGTCTGAAGTTGGGCGCGCGTTGGAGAACAAAAGACAGGCGGGAAATTAATGAGCGCAATAAACGCACGACATCAAAGTGGTCAAAGAGGATGGCATGGATGGACGTCAGATTCGTAAGGGTTTCATGTCTTTCGCTAATTAGATAGACGTGCACTATAACGGCCGTCATAATACAATTATCGATTATTTATTAGCGCTAATATTGTATCTATTTTCAGTCTTCGTGGTGTTTGACGTAACGCGCTGGAGAACGGGCTGATTATAGTAATAACGCGCAATAAGGAAATGCATTGCTAATAAGTAAAGCTCCAACGTGGGATTATAATGGAGTCTAGGTTGGGCTGTTTGATCAGCGAAAATTGCAGCCAAGACGTAGACCGGAAAGTAATTCATATCGGGCGGCCGGAAACTAGGTCGAGGTGAGGTGCATTTGATACCGGGAAATCATTTCCAAATTGCTGTTTACATTCACGAACAAAAACAAATGAGAGGTTGTCTTGGTCATTTTACATTTTCGTTTAATGGTTTCCGATTACATATCGAAACTTATTATTGTAGTTGTTTAAAAGTTGGCAAAGTTAGGAGGGCAAAATAATTTCTAATAGGAATTCACTATCAATTTTACTAGATAAACAAAAGCGACTTATTAATTTTAGTAAACATGAATAATTTAAACCCATATACATTATAGGCTCATTTAACAAACTGAAATGAATCATAACTTACCTCTGATAGCTAATCGCGCCTCGTTAATAATCTCCGCACTTGTTTTCCTCGGAGGCGGTTCGTAGAACGGCAAAGAAATTTTACTAATTGCTCCCGCGTTGCGCTTATCCATCTCACGTGTCTACCTCCACTCAATATTGAAGCAAAGCGATCATCGCTGAACAGTCGAAGATACTTCAAGGAAATAATGTAACGATAAACGCGTCTTCACGCGCCAAACTAGCAATCGCTTTGAAATACGCGCGATCCACTCCGTTTGCCACAGTCGACTGAAGGTACTGAATTGCCAAGTCCACCAACGATTCTAACCAGAATAACAACCACCACGACGAAGGCGCCGTTTCACTGTACCTACAAATGAAAATTATCGATTATTTACATGTTGGCATGGCATGAGGGCACATGCAAAGTAGCATCGTGTATGGGTGGCATGTTTTCCTTCCATTGCCCGACGTTGGAAGTCCACACACACGGCAGAAAGTCGTAAAAATGATCGATAAATTATACATATACGTCTGCTGACTGCACTACTTTTTGCTTACTTGGAAAATTGCTTGGAAAAATTCCACGTAAATGAGATAGGGGGCAAGTTTGCTTTTGTCTTTTTGCGGCGTTCGTTTGCCTGATTCCGGTCTTATTGCGCAGTTGGGTAAATCAGAGATATGCATTCGGATTTAACTTCATGCCGCTTAATAAATTTTGAAGCTGAAATGTCCAATGCAAAACTGGATAACATGTAAAACACAAAGGAAACAGTGAAGCGGTAGAAAATCTAATAATACTGATGCATTGGAAATGCAGTCGATTCGGACCGACTAAATGCGCGGATTAATTATTCAAAATGTCATTGTTTGACGGGTCAATCAATTAAAAGTCGAATGCAATGTATTTTTTATTCGCATTTCTATTTCAAACATTCCAAACGAACTACAGAGCGCATTTCCTAGATATAAAAAACTGCGTTTTAGTTAGGTCTCGATAACTTTGCCAACGAAATATATAACGTAAAAGAAACTAATTATACAAATTATATTTCCCATGAATCAATTATTAATTAGTTATTAACAAAATACGCAAAACAATTGCTCTGGTAAAACCATAACGACATTGTAATAAATATTAGGTTTCAAGTTATATTTGGTTTAACAAAATTTCTATCATAAATCATACAATCTTTTGGGGGTAATTCAGCTCATTATCATGTCTTTTCATTAACTTTAGCTAATTATTGTCTCGTGCGCGTCTTGTGTTGAATTATTCAAAACTCATCACATTTCGAGCGTCTCAAACGCCCTCTTCACCTAGTTTTGTTCAGGTACTTTAATCGATCATCATAACCTCTCATTTGTAACGTCACTTTTATATAATATTGTTATCGAAATTAATTAATTTCCCAAGAAAATTCCCCCTGCAGCCACTCTCATCATCGGCCATGAGTGCACGCGTGAGTACTTTGTTCTCTCGTCTATAACAACAACAAAAATCTTCGGTTTGCTTTAGGCCATTTCCAAGCTGATCCTATCAGCGGTTGTGGTGGCACCTGAGACAGATCTAAAATGCTGCCGAAGAAGTGAATTACCACTGTATACCCAAGAGCCAAAACCAGAGGAATGCCAAGTGAAGCCACCATCCACACCACAGCGATGCAGTTTTATTGAGAAAACCATTAGGTCAATTCGTCTAAACATTGATAGTGCATACAAGGAGGTCAAGAAATATGAGAATATGGGTTCAAGTTATATCCAGGAAGGAGTGGATAACGCTCAGTGTATGTACAAGTTTAGTTTGTAACAAAATTAATGGAATTTAAAACAATTTGTCTCAGGGCTGGTTGATTACTTGGGTGATGAAGAAAATCCAGCACCAAAGGGTCCAGCAATAGCAATTGGTGGCTTGACTGGTTTCATCTTTGCTCTCAGAGGGGGATTTTTCAAGAAGATCATCTACACCAGCATTGGTGCTTTGGGCATGGCTTCAGTTTGCTATCCAAAAGAAGCTAAAGAGTATGGAGGAATTGCCATTGATGAAGGTCACAACTATGCAACTATTGGTTATAACTTTATTTATGGTGGTAAGTTTAGGACATTTTCTTGGTATTCATTTTATGATGATCATATTTTGTAAATTCAATATGTATTTTGCTAATATGCATGCAGTCAAAAAGGGTGATCCACCACTAGAACTTCCATCGCTGCCAAAACTGCCTGGCAGTGTGTCTGAGGGCATCTCGATGATTTCCGACTTCGTTAAAACCACATCTGCTTCACTTACAGAACAGGCACCGGCAGACGATGCTGCCAAAGCCGCTGCTGAAGAGAAAAAGGTGCGTGATAAAGACCCCTGTCGTTGGATTGAACTACAGAAACGTTCCGGTGCTTATCAATCCGTTGTACGAGCTGAAGCAGCGCGTGAGGCGCAAGAAACTGCTGATGACGACGACGATGAATGCGTGCAGAGTGTACACGAAGTTCCGGAGGAGGATGAATGTTGTCCTTGTCACCTTGGTTCCTGCATGCATGCTGGCGTCAATAAAGACGACTGTCCTGATCAGTTGCCGTATCCACCACCGAATTGTCCTGATCCACCCAAGAAAATGACTCTCGAGGAACAACAATGTCAGTGTGGACTTTGTTGCGATGATAATGACGAAGATTGATTGCAGTTTACACGAGTATAATACCTATACCTCATTCTAATACCTTGGATAAATGGCTTTCATTATTTGATAATAACATATTTTTCTTTCTAGGTCAAAGGGGACAAGTGATTACTGGAGAGCGCTAGCAATAACAAATTATCATTGATAAACTATGATGTGGCAACATTCTTAAGCGAAATTAAGTAATTCCAACAGTATATCATTACATAAATTAATAAAAATCGTACGGTGTTATTCGATGTGTTTACTAGTTCTCAAAAGTAGTATAAAACTTTTAACTTATATTTAAAAATTGAATTGCAATCAACTTAACTGATGAGTGGCGCCACCATCGGCGTGTGGTATAATTATGTTTATTCTGATTGAGTACATAGGCAACACATCGTACATAACAACCGTGATTTTTATTTGTTATAAACAACATTCGACGCGTCCTTTTATAAATCGAAATTTCTAGAAATGGAGCGTCGCTGGGTCGAATTGGTTGGTAGTGCAATTAAGTGAAGATGTCCTTTGGAGAAGTCCTTCGACCTGCCGGCTGGGATCCGCAGACTTTTGATCATCGGGAGCTGCTGCAAGAACATGACGAATTTCGGGCACAATATTAATTCCAAGGTAATAACAATTTGTAATTTATGCCCCCTGTTCAAGGAATAACTTGCGCATTTACTCCCAACTTATTTATTTCGTCATAGATACATGTGAGCGTCATATACATTTAGATTTCTCAGGTTTCAACATTTTCATCATTTCTCTCTTAGATCATTTGTATCACATTAATTTATTGTAGTCGTAAATGCCGGATAATCTTCTTGTTCCATCTTGTTACATCTATCAGCATCAGCCCAAAATTGTTAAATTTCAACAAAACAGACTCACATTTATGCAACTTAGGCATTACATAAGAGTTGAAATGAGATCATTCCAGTATGGGGCTATCTCCTCCTTTCACCCTTTTGGGTCTTCCTCTTTTCTTTTTTCTCATCTTTCATTTGCTTCTGCTTTTCTCTAGAAAAGGAAAATATCCCATGTATTTCATATTCATAATTATGTGGCATTGATATTTTACCTGTCCTCTTTATCTTTTTCTTTCTTCTTCTGTGATTCTAATCTGGCACTCTCTCGCTTTTCCCTTTCTGCTTGGGCAACATTGTAGGCATTTGTGTTTTTTTGCAGTAAGTTTCCATCAGTTGTATCACCCTCAGCCTCTTCATCATCAGACATCTGGCTGTACTGAGCCAGAATAGCCTCTCGGATCTTCTTCTCCTCTTCAGTGTATGTCTTCTCCTTGACTTGTGTGCAATACTGATCAGCGACCTCCTTCAACTTGATGGCAACTTCAATGGGTTTGCCCACCTCTGGTGGTGGCTCTTTGTTTTTGAACTTGAGCCACATGTCCATGATCTCTGTGCATAGCTCATTAATACTCTGCTGCAAAAAGGCATAAACAACGTGCTTAGAGAGCTGCGGTGCGCTGACCTCGATGCTGAGAGCCGCGATAGTTATTAATAGTATTAACGTAAACATTCAAAAAGGGAATGAAGGCATTGCACTTACGTTTTCGACGATTTCGCCCAGGAGGTCCTGGAGCGCCTCGTTCTTTTCATCAGCGGTCTCATCGCCATCCAGGATTCCTGTTATGTAGTCGCCGAACACGCTCTCGTCCGTGTTCAGGGCTTTCAATTTGTTTCCCAACCAGTCGGAAAACTCAGGCAACGCGACCGCCATGATGTTCGATTTGATTTGTATTGTTGGTGTTGTTTGGCGTAGTTCCCCCAGGTTCCACTGGCGGTTCCCGTAATGTTGAAGTTGCTTAAATTTTCATCATTATGAAATGTTAGGTAATTAGGGACTTGGGGTGGAATTTGTCATTGCGGTGGAATAAGGTTTAATTTTGATGTTTTGGCAAAAATTGTAGCAAGTGAGAGTTCAACTTTTACTATCTACCGGCAGAGTAAATTTAAAAAATAATCTTTGGGTGGATCAATTCCACTCACTTTTATATTTCCAAATCATCAATTAATTATTAAAACAAGTAATTCAGTCAGTTGGTTTTAAGTAAGGGCATTTTATTGACAAACTTTTAGTTTCTGAAGATCTTTCTATTATTGTAAAGAAGAGATAGTTAGGATAACTAAAAATACAACTTAATGTTGGAGGAATTTTAAATCGCATAGCATACGAACTTTCGTTCTTCTCCGATAGAGTCCCAATTTCCGGACTTTATAGTATCCGAATAGTTTATAACTTAATTCGAAATCATATTTTCATCTTGGAAAAGTAGTTAATACATCACATAAATAATTTACTCTATTAGTTATTTATTACTTCATATAAACTAAAACAAAATTAATAGTGGAAACAAAAGTCGCATAAACTATACAAAGAACAATATTTTATAGAATAGAAAGGATAGCTCAGTCAATTTTCAGTTTTCCTGTTCATAAAAAGAAATATACACATGCTCTAACGATACTTTGCTTCAAAGTGTTGTTTTGCACCATCTAATTCTATTTATTATTTAATTTTCTTAGATAATAGTTATCATTTGCATTAGTACTTTTGTGAAAGATGTTTATCGTCTCGTATCGTTTGCGAGATAATTATTTAGTACGGTACCGAAAAAAAGATAGTAGAAGAAACTTTTATACAAATAGAATCATGTATCAACATCATTTTAAACGTACACAAACGGTCATTACTCACGTTTGTTTGCAGTATAAAAGTACAAAAAATCCCAAAAATATAGAATTTCGACATTACATCTTTTTTCGTTTTGCTTGGTAATCGCTATCGTTTATGCATTCTAGTCTATTGCAAATTAGAAATTTTACAGTATTTATACAATGCATCAAGCTAAATCAAACGACGTAATTTATTACTGGGAAGGGTAATTAATTGCCTATTAATTATAGGTAGTGGTGTGCTACACGCCAAACGAATGTAGAAAGATATTTGTACATATTTCCATTGACGAGTTCCATTTGTCTAGTTGCGACCACGTACGCAAATTATATTCATACACTATTTAATTACAAAATTACAATAAAATTATAGTAACTATTAAGAAACAGACGATTTAAAGTCTGACTAGGACTTACGCAAGTAGCAAAAAATTTCACTTAATATCATACAATCAATTATCTTAGAATATACCCAACCAATATCGAAATGGTTTTCAATTTTCGAAAGTGTCGTATATAAAATAGTATTACATTGGAAAAAAATCAGCCTTTTTGAATTGATTTCATTGTCAATTTTGAAAATTTAGCACAATATCATTCTTTGAAGTTGCCAATTAGTTTCTCTTTCATTCGTTTCTCCCCCGCTTTAAAATCCAATCGTGGGCATTTCCATATAAATGCAATTAATCTAGTAGATCCGTGGAGTAATCAACTAGTCCATTGGACTGCTCAGAACAACAATTAAATTGCAACTCTTGTGTTGAACAGACCCATTTAGTAGTTAATCGATATACACAAGGAGTTCCTAATCAGGAATTAAATCATAAATGTAAACAATTACGTTAATTTGTTTGTGCCTAGCATCTAGCGAACCTAGAAAGTACGAGTGAATGAGCTGAGTTCATAACTCGACCCATATCGAATTGGCATTATCAACTTCTACGATACTGGCGCGTTAACAACTTGGTTTTCTTACATTTGTTTACATGAGAAATAGAAAATCAACAGCATAATTACAATCACTTTCGATCATAGCAAATAATCCAAGCATTAAATCCTCATTGTGGTTTACAATAATAAAATTTACTGATTTTCTATAACTCTCGACAATAATGCAGCTGCAGTGCACGTTTTACGCATGTAGTAAAAACGATTCGAAATTGTTGTCAAGTTGCTACAGAACACATAATTTCTAATATCATCCCTGAGATCTGAAGCTTATGCGCTACTTAATAAGTATGTATAGTAAGTTATTACAATATTCACTCTAATTGCGTTCGTTTCTCGTACATTTTTACGTTTCTTGATTGGTGGTATGCTTCCAATTTCTTCTTTTCTTCACTTTACACTCTGTGCCCACTAGTGTTAATTTTCAGTCTATTGTCAGGAGCGGGCACGTTATTGCCACAGCAGTTCGTTTAGTTAGTTCATTGCATTTCGGTCGTTGAAGAAAAAGCGAAGGCTGAACACTACACCATCGTCGACGTAACTTGTAGATTAGATGAGTCGTTAGTTGATGGACACCATTTAAGTACTCCTATGATTCCAAATTTACATCCCCATTTCGGAGGAATGGATGTGGTATTTACAAATGTTTTACGTTTTGTACTCATTGTTGTTATGATGATTAAGCACCGAATTCAACTATTCGGTGGCTTTGAATGCGGCATATGTGGCAGATCAGTCCTTATGACCATCTAAAAACAAACAAGCATTAATTACACGCTCTCGTACTCGTATCCAAAATCACAAAGTTGCAAATTAAACATAATAGGAGCAACAAGTATAAACATTTTCTTTGCTTCGAATTTCTGACGAGTTGTTTTCCTATTGTTTTGTTTTGTGGGAGTGAATTCAAAACTTATACCTGTTGCTGCTGCGCATTGGATAGTTGCATTGCTGGCGGATTATAGTATTGATTGGTATTGAACCTATGGCCGCGATTCGAGGCCGCCTCCACGCTCTGCCTACTAAAGCCACTGCTGGCTGCGTAACCGGACGACGATTGTCTACAATTGTAAGTTATGATCAACACAACACGGGGGTACACGCGGCTCGACGCCTTGGCTCCCCTTCATTCAGCGTCTCTTATGTGCTTGGTAGCTTTTACGCCAACATTTCACATTCGTATCGGATGCGTCGAGCCAACAATGCAAAATGTGTAAATGAAAGATGGGTAGAAAAAGCTTGAATGTCAACCAACTAAGCAGATCCCCCAGCGGCTCAACCCACAAGAGGTAGTTTGATGCGAGATTAAGAACAATGAAGCGTAGTATGGTAGCAGTAGATTGCGAAGCGGTAAAGTGAAAAGCGCGCTAGTAAGCGTTGCTTGCGTGATAGACATCTAACCTAGGGCTCGGCTGGGGCGGCTGGGTGCCGGCTGGACTACGATGCGAATGGGGGTACGCGTCGGGGGCGATTCCGTTCTCCATGCTCGGGGGATGCTGCGGGACGCCCTGCACATGGGGAGGATATCCACTGCTATGACGCGGCCGTGATGCTTCCGCGTGTGAAACAGCTGGATGGATGTTGTTCACTAAAATTGGGGAATTCGTTAGCATTGGCAACTTAGAGCCTTGCATTTGCAACCAAACCTGTATGAGGATGATTCGATTGAGGGGTCGCAGGTGGGGTTAAAGGTATCGCCAGTCTTGCATTTACCGCGAGAAGATGATCTCGACGTTGCAATAGGGAATTAACGTGTTCTTCGAGGCGTAGGTTTTCTGCACGTAGTTGATGTAGACACGAGAGTAATGACGCAACTGAAACAAATTATATTTGGTAGATTTTCAAGTTTGAATTCGCTTTATTGATTTGAAACTTACTATCAAAATGTTGGGCTTGCTCCATGAGAAATTGCGATCCTTGTTCCCATTGCCTCTCGAGTAATTGATCCAAGGTTTGTGGAATTGTACCAGTACCTCCTAACATTGAAGATAGCCCACTTCCTCCGGAAGCTGTACTAGAGCCCCCAACACTACTCGATCTCGCCTGCAATCAAAAATGATTTACTTGTTTGATCTTCAGAAAGATTCAATCGTTTACGTACTGATGCGATAACTCGATGTTGCAATGGTGGTCCGACTAAATTAGAATTATCACTGGAATTAAATATACTGTGAGCTTCCAACTCCGAATTCAAATGATCCGTCATCTTCTGCGCCATATTAGAGTTCAGGTTGAGCTGGTTACCTAACATGTGTGGTGCATTAATCCCATTTTGAAATCTAAAATTCAATGCTTAGAAGTCGTGTTATAATGAGAATAGTCAACGTACAATTTTAGGTTGTCCTTTGTGTCTTTACTACTACTCGAGCTCATAGAGGAACTCTGACTTTGATTTTGGGATGACTGGGCGGCTGCTGCTGCCGCTGCAGCTGCAGCAGCTTGAGCAGCTGCCTGTGCAGCCAGTTGGGCGTTACTTTTGCGCCCGCGCTTCTTCGCCGTCGTCGTAGGTGCCGCTCCCAAGCTCTCTGAGCTGGGGCTACTCGGTGGTGAGTCCTTGATGGCGTTCTCGCGATTCGCCGCCAAATTTACGAATGTCGTGGTGCTCGACTGTTGCTGCGGCGTATGTGAATGCTGTGGGGGAGGTGTACTCTGCGTTTTGCTCGTCTTCTTGATAGTTATATTAAGGCCCTGAACAAGCCCGTTAGAATTAGATCCGCGCTTCTTCGACTTGGACTTCTCGCCCTTCTCGGATGACTGTGATCGTGAGCGTTTCACCGGCTCGGCTTCGGTGAGGTCTTCCACGGGATGCGTATTGATCTGCTGCTTTTCAAAGGTGATTTTGATGCCGCTGCTACTCAACTCTGAGGTGATCATCTTAGAGGTTGATGCGGGCGGCTCGATATCGGGGATGAAGAGTGGCAGTGGCGGAGACGACGTCGTAGTCGCCTTCTTCTCGTCGCTGACGTGTAGCGGCCGAGGGGAGTTGTGAGCGCTCTGCCTCGGCGACAAACTCGTATTGTGCAACGGCACGGAGACGACAACCGAATTGAGCGTGGGCGGCGCCGTCTGAATGATCGAATGCGAGGTCGGTGTGATTGGGGGCAGTGGTGGTGTTGGCACTGACAGTGCCTGAACTGGTTGTGGTATGGCAGTGACGCAGCTCGTCGTGGCAGTGATGAGCGGAGGTGGTGGAGGTGTCGCTGAAGGCAATATTGGTGGTGGCTGTTCGATTTTCAACTTCTTCTTGACCTCGGAGAGGTTCTCGCCGCTCTCCTTTTTGGAACCACTTGGTGGTTCTGCTTCGTGGAGAATGCTCGGCGTTGGCGTCCTCGAGTTCGCCTTGCGCTTCTTGCTCTTTTCCTTGTCTTTATCCTTGTCTTTATCAGTCTCTTTATCGGGGCGCTCCTTATCGTCTTTTTTCAACTCAGTCTTGGTTTCACCAACGGTGCTGTCGTAGGCGCTGGGTTCGTCCTTGTGGCTGGTACTCTTCGAGCTCGTACTGCTCGCTTTTATCTTGTCGAGTTTGCTTGAACTACTAGAGCTACTATTCGTCACTGAAGACGACGTGCTGCTGCCTTTCGAATAGGACGATGACGACGAGGATGATGTGGGCACCTTCGTCGTGCTTGGCACTTTGTTGAGGGTGGATTTGCTTCCCACCGAAGATTTGCGCTTGCCCAGCGCTGACTTATTGCTATCTGAAGTCTCCTTTTCGGAACTTGAATCTGAGGCTTGATTCTCAGACGAAATCGGCTTATATGGCGGGATTGTCTTCACGTTGCCCCCTTTCTTCTGCAAATCAACACACCCAAAAATCATATCCGACCTGGAGAACAGCTGGAAATACGCACCAATTTGCTGTAGTGGTGCTGGCAGTAGCCACAATACTTGACGTTGTCGAGATAATTGCCGGCCTCCTCGCATAAGAGGCCCAAACTTTGCGCGCACGTGACGTGAAATTGCTGCTTACAGCCGGACTTGTTGCACTGCATGCACGCGCCGAAACCGGCGTTGCCTGGTTTTCCGTTCTGTTCGCATATGTAGCACACCTATAGAGATGAGGTGTTTTTTAGCTAATAGTGTCTCTGGGTTTACTTGGTTTGATTGGCATGTAGCTTACTTTATTGAAGCGTTCCTGCGGTATGAGCTGCAGTTGAATCGGTTCCATAGTTGTGACATTGCCGAAGCGCACTTCGGGTATATATAACGCGCACACCACGTGGGCCCATCCTGAATTGTCTGTGCGTTTCAACGCTCCGTATTTGCTTGGACACAATTCGCATTTCTGCAAAAATCATTCCTGTGAGTTGTAGTTTAGCAATTAATATTGTTGTGATACATACCACTTTTACACTTCTCTCTTGACTCTCGCATTTACGACAATACCATGGTCCAGTTGGAACGGTCACAATACCATAACATGCTGAAATTGAAGCAAAAATTAGTGATATGAATCAGAGATCTCTAAGTAGGTTACACAACTTCCATAAGTGAATGCTTGCTACTGAGCAACTGTGGGAAACTTTCTTCTTGGGAAATTGGCATGGGATAATAGAAAGGGTCATTTCTACCTGGAATGTTTACTTGAAAAGGGGAAGGGGAGGTTTGTTAGTTTCTAACTAGTAGGGCCTTGTGCTGGCATTTACAATTGGTGGATTTATTGGTAGTTGACTTCTCAGTAGGCTGCATAAGCAACAAGCAATCAATTCCTGGAAATTGTAAAGTGATTAACTTGTAAATCAACTCGCTTCAGTGTGAATGCTCTTGGTGTATATTTTACCTTGGTGTACAGCTACAGTACAAGATTGTCCATCACAGTAAACTAGTGGATTCTCAGGCCATCCTCTGTCATCTGAACAAACACAACAGCTTCCTACCATGTCCTTCATAATGTCACGCCGCCGCAAGCGTTCGATTGCCGGGAGCAGCAAGGGACTAGCAAGTGCCACCGCGTATGAAGCCGCACGTATGCATGACCATCCTCAGCAGCCACTCTGGCAATGGCAATGTCCATAGATACCGATCAGTTCGCCACCGCGCGCCACCCGCAATTGCCATACTCTCGCGCCCGCCGTCTCCGCATTCATGCGAGAACGATGCGGCGCTCTGCACCGCACGCACCAGGTCCAAAGGGGCGGCAGAAACCAATTCGGGCCGCGACAAATGTAGCCAACAGTTGGGTCGCGTTGTTTTTACGAGGGAAACCTCGGCGTCTTGGCGTCGCTCTGCCAAGCGCTAAAAAAGAAATGTCAGCGAATGCGAGCGCCGGCTGAATGCATCAGCGTAATTACCTAGGAGTCAGCGGTGCGTACACGTATTCGATGAGTGCCGGGCGTGCATTCCACACGATTTTTTTAGCGAAAAACGCAACATAAACACATATTACGCTATTGTATGGGAAACCATTTTGTTTTTAATATTTTGATAGCGTGCGCATGCGTCAAAACAACGCGTTGTTCGTTTCTCAGACTACCGTGTAGGTGGCGCAACGATACTGTTGGCCGAATATTTGTCACTTGTTTCATCGCTCGTTTGTCATTTTGTTAGATTGATATGTTTACAACAATTGCTATCGCGTGCAAAATGAAAGTCTTATCGTAGAACTAAGAGCGTGTATGTCAATACTAAGTTTGATTCCCGTGAGAACGTATCTTCGCCTTTCGGTTTAAAGTTGGTGTGTGAATTACCTAGGAAGCATCACTACTATTAGGAATACTTAGGAATTAGCAAGATAAGGTATTTTACAACTGAAATTTATATTATGACTATTATCTACTAATAACGTACATATTAATTCGATTACACATAACTACGTCTGCCTACATCGTACAAAGCTGCAATGTCATGTTCATAAAACTCTTTGATTTGTTTGCGACGTATTTTGAAAGCGGCTGTAACGAGACCATTGTCCGGTGTCCAATACTCCTTGCACAACTGGATATTTGAGGGTAATTCGTACTTTTGTAACTTCCCTACAAGAATATGTTAGGTATAATAACAGCGGACACTTTAATTGAACTTACTGGTAATCCCATGAGCGATCAATTCATCAAAAACAGCCTTCACTAGGTCGTGATCATCGCAAATCTCAGGAAACTTTCCGTGAACGCCATGTCTCTCAGCGAACTTATTCAATTCCACTTCGTTCGGTGCTACCAATGCAACGCATGTCTCAGCCATAGGCTCCGCGTACATACAAATGTTGTCAACGAGCGGACTCAACTTCATCTCCATCTCCACCTTGCCCAGCGACACGTACTCGCCGGCCTGCAGCTTCACCAGGTCCTTCTTGCGGTCTATTATTTTAATGACGCCATCGGGATGAGCTTGCCCCACGTCGCCAGTTCGAAACCAGCGCCGGCCATCCGCGTCGAAGAAGTCCTCACGCGTTTTCTCTTCGAGCGCAAAGTATCCCTGCGAGACATTCTCGCCGCCGATGACGATCTCGCCTTGCGCGAACGGTTTATCTTTGATGGTGTAGCCCTCCTCGGGGCAGTTTTGCAAGCGTATATCGCAAATTGTAGTAGGTGCCCCGACCCGGCCAACGGTACGATCGTGTCCGTCCATGACTGTTGCACATGATGTCGATTCGGTGAGGCCGTATCCTTGCACAACGCGCGCGCAAAGGCATAGTTGAATACGTTCGTGGGTTTCAGGAGCTAGTGGTGCTCCTCCAGAGAGTATAAGTCGTACTTGTCCACCGAGAATGTCCGTGATTCGTCGAAAAACTAGCCTGAAATCATCACATTATAGTAGTTTATTTCTTTGGTAAATGTTGACTTACTTATTGATAAAGGGAGTATCGTAGCCCTTGTACCACCAAAATTTCTTGTATTCGTACGCGAACGTGAACAATATGCGGCCTAGAATGTGGGTTTTTGCCACTTTGTCTTGAATTCCCTTGGAAATTCTATCAAGGATTAACTGAAAATTGAGACTTAGCATTATTTCGCTGAAGATGATGTCCAAATTTGTACTTACAGGCACCGCAGTCATTATAGTCGGTGTCAAAATAGGAGCATCTCCGCGACTTCCTTCTTTAATCTTAGTTGATGAGTCAATGAGGGTGAAAGCACTCGAATAGCCTATGGCGATGCCACTGCAAAGGCAAACGCACTCGACAATCAGCTCAAAAACGTGCGCCAAGGGCAGAAAGCCAATGAGTACATCGGTATGATCGAGTTCAAACGAATGCGCTGAATCAGTAAATCCTCTCAATGCAGTCATCAAGTTAGAGTGTACTAGAATAACACCTTTTGGAGTGCCAGTTGAACCACTCGTGTACATTACTATAGCTGTCGAAGAAGGTGTCGGCATCGAGTCATCTAAAATTACAATTTCAATTTTTCAAATAGCACAACTAGCATGAGCGCGTGCCGCACTTACTTGCATTTGAAATAGACCCCAGTTTCAAAACGTCCGAGAATTTTAAGATGCGCATTTTGGAGCAACCGAGGCGCTCCACCGGCGGTCTCAGCAGCTGGTGCTCCATGTAGATGATGGTGTCGATTAGCGGCAAGCGTTTAATAATAGCCTTCAGCTTCTGTAGGAGTTCGTGGCTGGTGATGATGATGGTCACTTTAGTTTCGTTGAGCGCATGAATGATGCCATCTTCCCCGAGGTTCGCATAAATTGTTACAACTAAAATAGGAAAAGAATATTGTAGGCTATCGAAAAACTACGTCGATAAGAATTAAATTACTTGGCATGTTTTGCTTGAAAAGTCCGTGCGCAGCAATCATCCATTCAGAGCGCGTTTCGGCGAAGATGGCCACACTTTGGCCGGGCTTATTCCCCAATTCGCGTAATCCAAGTCCGAAATTAGTTGCCAAAACGTTAACTTGCGCGTAGGTTTTCCAAATGTAATTTCCAAACTTATTCTATAACAGAATTCAAAAAGTTTATATCCGATCAAGCGATGAACAACTAGCGCCCTCGATGACGTTTGATTTCAAGTTGACATGTGAAGTAGAACAGTTTGAATTTGCCTTTATGAAAGTCTTGCCGTTCTGTTGTATCTCGGAAGTTTCCTCCAGGAGTTCGCGCGTACCGAGGCAACGCTTATTCGCGTACTTCTTCGAGTAGAATATCATCATCTCTGCCATGGTAGTGATCTTTTCGCGTAGCAACTCGATGTGTATCTTCTGCGGTTCGGCCGTCGTGCGGTATGTTACATAGCTTTCCGTGTGGGCCACAATGCGCCCCTGAAAACATCGCGAATTATTCGGTCATCAAGAATTTGCGATAGGGTTTTATTAGCATACCTTGGCTTGTTTGGAACGACGTCGTATCCACCATGGCCTCTGGAGGACAAAGTACACCGGCAACGTGAGTAAATCGAATATGAATGCAATCACGCGTAGCACCAGGACGGTCACATGCTGCACCTGCTTGGACATCGACGTGCCGGTCGCGTGGTGCAATGTAGAAAACTTGTAAAGCGGTTTCATCAAAACGTTCGTTTAAATCAAATGCCTGCTGATGAAGTGTACGCGCATTACGCTGCCAATTGTTTACGAACGCACTGACTTGTTGATTTTGACAAGTATACGCACATAAACCGAATCGAATTATTGCATTCGCGTGGTCTCTTCGACAATAGCTGAACAGCAATTTGCTTATCACCAAGGTAATTCGCAGTATCGAAATGTGACTTGTAACAATCCCCTAAAAACTAACCTGTGAATGCTCTGAACGTTCGTAACATATGCAACCCAAGAAACATGTCACATGTCACTTCTGTAAAGAATTCAAAATGGCCTATCAGATATTTGCCAGTCAGCATAGTTTGTTCGTGAATATTAGTTAATCAGAGATAAATTGTAGTGTAAGGTGCTTCACGGGAATGTTAAGTGAGTACTGCATTAAAATTCATAAAATTTATTATACAAACAAGTTGGTTTTCAATGTTTTCTTCAAAATTCTGCCTTATTACAATTAACAACCAATTCTACTAAATATACTCATATCCATAATTACACATTTAATAATAGGGCGTTTAATTATAATAATATAAATCCAATTGCACGTAAATGCGTATCATTTGCAGCATTACTTTCGTGTGATCCGTATAATTCTTGTAGTAAATAAATAGTTCCTCAGTGCGTAGGCATCCACCCAGTAAAAAATTACATTTGCATAAACATTGGAGTTTTTGTTGCTGTCGCAGAGTCGTAGGTGTGATGTATTATTTATAAATGCGAAATACTTTTGAACAGTAGACAACCAAGCCATTCACTCATATCATGCTTGTTCACATTTTGCCAATGTTCATTGCCTACGAATCCATTCATAGAAATATATGCTTAATACGCTATTTACACTTTGCATAGTTTAATAGTTTTGCATCTTTATACAGTCTCACTTCATTTAGTTGATTCGTATTGTTAGCAAAAACCCAATTATATAGGACTTAATAATCTATCCAGCTGCGAATTGTAAAGAGGAGAATCAAAATAGAACGCGTAATACTTGACTTGCCCTACGGTTTGGTAATTTCGCTAATTGCTGAATCAAGCAAATTGAATACAAAACGCTCACAACAAGAATGAAGTTGTGCTGGCGTATGAGGTGAACTTAATGAATCAACTATAATAATTAAAGTTACAAGTTAAGGAAATGGCGGCGCACGATTGTAACAACGATTAGTTACTACTATAAATGCTAGTACTTAGTATCCAACAAAGTATGCACAAAGTATGCTTTGTTCTTGCAAATTGCAACAATTTGTTGCATTGGTATTTCGAGGAAACTTAACATAAACATAAGTTTCCTGCGTGCTCTTCTCGCGCCGTATGTCTCGTTGCCTCGAAGTCAATCATTTGCTTAATAATGTGTATAATAGTGTAATAGAATGGTGAAAAACGCGAGCGTTAAAGTAAATTGGAATATCACGCATACCCTACGAAACTAAAAACAACATGTGTTTTTAAGATTTGGTTCACTTTCAAGAGGCGTACATCCGATTGATCTCGTCCTGGTAACGCGCCTGAATATCCTTCCGCTTCAGTTTGAAGGCCGCTGTTACAAGGCCCATATCGGGCGACCAAACTTCCTTGCACAGTTTGATTGCGCCGGGGATTTCAATCTTGTCCAATTTGCCTGCAATTTCAAAACAATTAGCATGCTGCTCAGCCGTCCGAGCACTCGGAATAACTTACATTTCTTGCCGTGATCTGCGATCTCCTGGAGAAGAGCTCGCTCAATTTCTGGCTTTGTGCACAACTCCTCAAAGTTTCCGGTAATGTTCTTCTTCTTAGCCAAGTCATTGAGCATATCCTGGTTGGGCACGACCAGCGCGACACAGTACTGCTTGCTGGAGTCGCCATACACGCAAATGTTGTCCACGAATGGACATGTTTTCAGTTCGGCTTCCACCTTGCCCAACGACACGTATTCACCGGCCTGCAGTTTCACTAGGTCCTTCTTGCGGTCGATAATCTTCACAACTCCATCTTCGTGCACCTCGGCAATGTCGCCAGTACGGAACCAGCGTTTGCCATCCTCTTCGAAGAAGTCTTCCTTAGACTTTTCAGGAAGTTTGTAGTACCCGTGGGAGATGTTATCGCCCCCAATGATGACTTCTCCACGTGGGTACGGCTTGTCGGTGACGCGATAGTTGCCCTCCTCCCAATTGACTAGTTTGATATCGCAAGCCGTTGTCGCGTGGCCCACACGACCAAACACCATATCATCACCTGCAGTAATCAGTTTTGATTTATCAATTTCCATGCAGCTGAATCATTGCATTACTTACCACCCATAATTGTAGCACATGAAGTTGTTTCTGTTAAGCCATAACCCTGCTTGACCTTTAGGCATAAGCACAATTGAATTTGTTCATGAGTATCAGGTGATAGTGGGGCACCTCCAGAGAGAATCAGACGAACACGACCTCCAAGCAATGTTCTGACTTTGCTGAACACAACTCTGGAGCAAAGTAAGTTAGTAACTTGTTTCACGAGTACAATCACTAGTTACTCACCTATCAATTAATGGAGTTGTGTAGCCACGTCTCGTCCACGCTTGTTTGTATTCGTAGGCGAATTTGAAGAGGACTTTGGCAAAAGAGGTTCCCTTTGAGACCTTGTCTTGAATGCCTTTGGAAACGCGATCCAGAATCAGCTGAAAGCACAATACATTTTTAGCATACACGACTTGAAATTAACTGGTTATTTCACATACAGGTACACCGGTCATAACAGTAGGATTCAACACGGATGCATCGCCCTTGGTGCCTTTCTTGATCTTGCTGGAGGAATCGAGCATGGTGAGTGCATTGGAATAGCCTATGGAGACGCCAGCAACGAGACACACATTCTCGACGAGCAGTTCAAAGACGTGAGCCAAGGGTAAGAAGCCAATCAGGCAATCATTATCATAGATGTAAGTATTGTCTGAAAACGCCTTCATTGTAGCGATGAGGTTGGAGTGCACGATGATGACTCCCTTCGGGACGCCTGTAGAGCCGCTCGTGTACATGATGATGGCGACGTCATTCGGTGATGGCATTGAGTTGCCAATCTTCGACTTGGAGCCGAGCTCGAGCACGTCGCTGTACTTGATCACCTGCACCTCGCGGCCCTTCTTCTCGTAGTCGGAATGATCAAGCTGCTTCAGCTGGTCCTCCATGTAGATGAGCGTCTTGACCTTGGGCGTCATCTCCAGGATCTTCTTGAACTTGGGCATCAGATCGTAGCTGGTGATGACCGTAGTGACCTCGGTCTCGTTGATGCCGTGAGCGATCGCCTCATCGCCGAGGGTTGCATAGATAGTGACAACTGCAACGAGGCGTGGAGCATAAGTAATTGTTTAAGGTATGCGAATTATTTGGTACACACCAGGAATGTTTTGCTTGAAAAGTCCATGCGCAGCAATCATCCATTCAGCGCGTGTTTCTGCGAAAATGACAATGTTTTGCTTTGGTTGGTTGCCCAATTCGCGTAAGCCCTGACCGAAGTTGGTAGCTAACGTGTTAACTTCAGAGTAGGTTTTCCAATGGTAATTTCCCATGTTGTACTGTAGGAAATATTTATCGTTACTGATTGATGAGGGCCACATATATGATAAGGTAAACGGTACATACCTTTTTGAATATTCTGCCACTCGGTTGCACCTCATCCTCTTCGCCTTTGATTTCTCTGGTACCAAGGCACCGTTTGTTCGCGTACTTCTTGGCGACGTATTCCAACATTGAGGCCATAGTGTTTAGATTCTCGCGAACAATTTCGATGTGGATGCGTTTTGGTTCGTCCAATGAACGCCATGTTATACTCCGTGTTGATTCTGTAATCGCCATTGCCTAGGTAACATAAAAATTGGTTGCATTATAATCCCATCGAACAAGAAATCACATAGATAATCATATCTTAATCGAAGACATAGAAAGCAGCCAATTGTTTTTGCTTGTTCGATTTCAAATGTTAGTATAGCTTTTTTCAGCCAAATAATGCAATATGCAAGACAGCTATGAGAGAAAAAACAATGAGCACACAAAATATTAAGTAACAAATGATAAATGTATGCCTCGTTGTTGCAGTACTTTAGTATCGTTAATATTAGGTAGTAGAAACTTTATTGTCGTTCATACTACTCGGTTGTTGATAAACGTCACAAAACATGATATCTTTAGGTTTAGCAACGGTTGCAACGGTAAACCGCGCTCATATGAGCTGTTATTTTTGCATATTTTCTGCAGTGATTAATTCCTAACAGTGTGTAAGTACGATGGCACAAAATGTGAATGGAAATACCTTGAGGTGGTCTTTTGACTTATCCGTTCCAATATCGAGGCTAACGACATCGGTACGCTTTTTCTCACCATCGCTCTCGGTAGCCACGATAAAGCCCTACAAAAATAGAACGATTTTGCGCCGCACGCCAAAGCGCAAAACGCGTCCGTTTTATTTAGCTAGTTCATTCTGGTGCATAGATGTGATATATTGTTAGAGTTTTCATTTTGGAGCTTATTATTGTTGTTCGTTGTATCATTGCCCGTTACCAAAACCACTATTATCTACACCACAGAGTATTGAAACTTGGATAATTTTTGATTTGCCTTTGATGTACAGACACCATAGATTTTGACTAGGTAGGACAACACGAGTTGTAAAAACGCAACCACATAATGGAAATATTTTCCTAGTAACATGAGAAGAATGAGAAACAGAAAAAGAAAGGTGATTCAGAGATAGCTTATACAGAACAACGTGATTTTGTACAAATGGTGCATAATTAGTTTACACGCTGAAATTTTAGTTTACTTTCTAGAAGAAGTTTGGTGCAGAAACATTTTGAAACGTGTACTAAAGTATATTACGCACAAATTGAAGAGGACTTAAGAGAGGGCAAAGATTGTTAGTAGTACTTTACGGAAATGTGTGTGCCAGTTAATAACGTGGATAGAATGTGAGATATAGATTGATTTTCGTACATACCTTCGGTTTCCTCGAGAGCTGTCGCGCTCGCCATGGCCGTTGCAAGATTAGATAAACTGGGAATGTGAGAATATCGTACACCAGGGCGAACGCCTTGAATGCGCCGACCGCGAGCTGAATGCCCAATCCGTCCATATCCCTAAAAGGCAAGAAAAATCATATAGAGTCAGTCACAGAATTATTACTTTGGAACTTTATCGAAACGCGCATACCCGTAATACATTTTGCACAATATTAGAGAGCACACCAAATCAACGATAATTAACAAGAACACATTTAAAACTTTGAAATTGTTGAATGAGTAAAACGTCTCGACAAAACCAGACACAATTTTCATGGGCAAGTGGGTGGAACCTTCTCGCGTGGAAAGTTTAAAACAGTTTTGAACTATTAGGACATTAGGTTATCAACACGCGGCTGAATGCACTAAAACGTGGACGGAGATGAACTGAACCCGGAGCGCTGGCAGTATGCACGTTTTATATTCAAATTTGTCGAAACCTATCCTCGTATAGTCAGGACTGATCGTCGATATTTGGTATCGTTGCCACCCAACATTAATCTCGTCTTTGACGTTTAGTATCTGACTTCTTTCTCTCGAAGAACGTACGGACCGACTGCACTGTAATTTGATGTGTAATTACGGGTGATATGTTAGCTGAAAACTTGCTAATTATCTACTGATCTTGTGACTGATAACGCGGAATTATTATTAATTACACCAAAGTAGGGACACAGTTTTGCGTAATTATTCAATGGTTACTAATGGTAATGTAAAAAGAAAGTAATTACACTTGTACAATTGATGATTGCAGTGCGTAGCTTTGGAGTTGTAAATAAATTTTATGCTTTAATTAACTTCAATACAAGAAAATATTGTTAGGAAAACAATTCAGACATTTTATGATTATCGTTGCAACTGAATTGAAATTTGATTAGACCTTCGGACGTAGTTAGTTAATGCTAGTACAGTCAGTCATATATTTGTATTTCATAAAAATTCCCACGAAATTGTCAACGTAGTTTGACCTTTTGGCTCCAATTGCATAAGCCTTTCGTACAAACCGGTTTTTCATTCAATTACATATTTTCTCCAGTTACTTGAACAAGTAGACATTGAATCAAATTAACTATATGCTATAGGCATACTCAGATCTTATTTAATTATGTTACCGTATCAACATGGCTTAAATCCTCTATGTAAGCAAATGGCACTCAAAAATCAAAACTAATCACTCTTACTACACAGCTTTCCACCTGCGCACTAATTCGATTCTAATTTGTAATGCTCTTATATGACATGTCGCTATCAGAATATCAGAACGTCAAGATAATCGGGAGAATTGATGTATAATTTCATATCAGTTTGCGGGCACGTTTTATCACATTTCAATTGAATGTAATTCCAGCACAATAAACGTTGGAGTTCGATCTTGGTCAAAGTCTTCATCAACTTAATGGTGGTAGTACGCGAATTCGTGTTAAATGCATTTGAACTCAGCGCACGTCCCAACGCGATAATTTTTTAATACATTGATATTCGTTTTTAATTAATTAGCGCCATTGGTCCTAATGCGGTATTATCGGAATTTTAACATTTTCAACATATTCGGAAGCAATTTAATGAGCCAAAACCAAAGATAATTTATATATGTATTATCAACTGATTGCCCGGTTGAATGTCAGCATTAATGTGTACGATTATCAATTGGAAGTCGGGCAATATATAAGTTGATCCCGGCACTGACACTGACTGCATCTAGGCTGTTATCATCATTAATCCGGTTATCAACAGTTTCAGAACTGACTATATCTTTCTCAGCGCAGACCAACACCAGACAAAGCAAACGCCTATTAATTATATCATTTCTATCATAGTCATAATAAATCGGCTACGGGGAAAATACTTTCGAGGCATATGAATCATTCAGGAATTGAAATATTGATAACTAGAATTCTTATTGAAATTGAAAACCAATGATGACCTCATGACCTGTTGAGTGAGACTTTGAATCGATCGGGTGACTAAAACAAGTGCAATATACATTTGGACAGGATGTAAACATTGATAAGAGTAAATGTGAAAAGGCACTACAAAGAATCAATCGTTTTAAGAAAAGCAACGAATAGGGAAAGTCATTCGTCAGAGTTTATTACAATAACCGTGTACTCACGCTTTGTCTTCAATCATTTTGCAGCGTTCTTTGTGTAGATTCGCCCAAATATTATTTTTTGTACAGTGTGCAAATGACTATTCAATTAAGCAACGACAATACAGCAATGCACAAAGACTACGCGTGGAGAAGCACTCTCTCGTATGAGTAGATTCTTGGTGGCTCTTGATAAGAGATGCGTGGCGTTCACCAGTCGAGTTAGTTGTGATTAAACCCACTTCGCTAGCACCATCGAACTAATAACCCACCACCAGTTGCAACAATTTGAGTGCAATTGTTTAGTTATCACACAAACAGTTCTGAAATGCACAAAAAATACAAAACACAAATGTTAATTGTCAATATCTTCCATTGTAGTCTGAACGCATAATTGGCTAAGCATTATTTCTACATGCAAACAGGCACATACTTCACAGCAGGTTGACATCAACAAACATGTATCACAAAATATTGAACATTTGAAATGATGGCAGGTTTTTGTAAAGGGCATAACGGTGTTAGATGAGAACTTAAAGTTTACACTCAAACATTATTCTGTTATGTTTGTGATATTAACATTGCATTGTTGAACTTTAAACTTTAACAACAACCAGCTGGTAGCATTAATACAGTCGGATAAAAAACTGTGCGGCCAAAAAATAATGTTCAAATTCGTAATATTAGTTTAAAGTTCTCTAGATATATTTCCAAAGAGTAGCAATTTAGCTGCGCATTGATTTCGAAACAAGGCATCGATATTGCACGCGCAATTGCGCGAACACTTTGTATGAAAATTAGGTTTATTGAAGATGAGACACATGGCTTTTTGCGACAGGACGTCGTTAATATATACATTAGTGCGAATGTCCCACTCAGAGTGAAAAAACGCGTTGATTCGTTTATTAGTTCATTGAAACAAACAACATTCCCCTTGAGCGATTTCACTTTTAATTTTTATTTACGTTTTTGTCATCCTGTAGAAATGACCAAATAATTGCGATGGTAATTTAGAGATTTGTGTGCCATCATTAAGGAAAACAAAGTGGATCAATAAATCGCGGTCTCACCAATCTAAATTATCATTTTTATGATTGATTACGATACAATGCGAATCATTGCGAAATGGATCATCATAATCATAGATGAATTTCGAGTTTACACAATAGTTGATCGTACAATTGATCCCGATAAGAAATCATCGATAAGAATAATTACACAATGCTCTTCGCATTATGATGCGAGATAAATATGACTATTGGGAAATTATGAATTCGTCATCAAATTTTAAAAAATCAAATGACATTGATTTTAGCCTTCTGCGGCCTTTGTTGTTTATCTAATTAGTTCGTTTGCGATAAAAAAAACTTTAATTGAAAAATACATTTTGCCAACATGGAAATTGAATCAATTTTATTGTACTAAATCGCAATAATTGGCGACGGGGAATAATGCGTTAATTATTTTCAATTATTTTAATTGCAATATAATTCTGATTGTTAGGACTAATTAGGGCTTTGCTTGTATTTGCCTGTGGCTTCACATTCAAGTATATTGACATATGTACGATGCAGTTAATGATTTATGAATTCATCACATCAAATCTATAAATACGTTACATAATCGTGTCTAAGCAATCGCGTCGATTCGGATTTGAAAGCACCTGACGTCGTTGTTGTGTACGCAGCATTCAATCGCGTGCAAACGCATTATTATTAATACATTATTCAGACGCACACGTTCCGTACATATGTAATTGCATGTTCATTCATTCGCGAAATGAAAACATTCCCAAGACTTGCTACCATATCATCAATAGAGACCACCAATCCGTTTTGGTTATAGATGATACAATTTAGATATTGCTTCCGGTTCAGAGTTTATGTGATATATGAACATTTTATTTTAGAGAAACTATTTTTCTATTACAACAAAAACCTTGAAATCGACATATTAATTAATAATACTAGACTTTTACTCGCTTGAATGTCTGGTATTCAGAGTGTGGATACAATTGCAAATTGAAATACAACAATTGTTATGGAATAATTTATATTTGTTCGATTTACAATCGCAAATTAAAATGGATTTAATTGTCCATATAATTGTTAGTTATTATTCGCGACTTGCAATTAGATGTATCCAATCTCTATAGCGTGCAATCAAAATTAATTATTATATTCTCGTGCCATACACCAATCAACTTCAATGATAAAGAGTGCGTGCGTTTCTATTCTTTTTTGCTTTCAAGTCGGTACAATTTCAAACATCTTAGTACCCCAAAACTTATTGTCATTCCTTAGCTGATTTCAAAGACTTCAAATTAATTTTGTAATAATTACCTTAAATGCAGCGACATATTCCGAAAATTTAGCGTAACAATAGTAGGGATTTAATGGAACAATAAAGTTGTATTTTCGATTTTTCGCGCACTCGGAAAAATCGTCCCATTCGATCAGTACCGGAACGATATCACGCGAAAACTGAGACCGACACCAACGATGGCAGGCAAATATATCAACGAATCGCCAATACGTTATTTATCAATCCGAGACATCTTGGCCAACCAACCAAGCAGCCAGTCAAACCGTGTTCGCATTTCCATAGTCCTAGAATAATTATACGAAGGCTCGTTTTTTCATCATGTTATCCACTCGGGGAGTTGTACACACAGAGTACAACATCCAATAACTTGACGATTGACCGAGTGAAGTTCACCTTTGCGATGGTATGCGCGTGTGCATGTGGGGCATTAGGCAAACGCGTATCACTATGCGCCCGATTATTACATACATTCGTTAAAAAGTGATGGCATTATCATATCACTTTGAAATGTGGACTTGTGAACCTGAACGCGCGATTCTCGTTGCGCGTCCAGCCAGTGCACTACATTCATACATTTTGTTCATTGCTGCGCATTGCGTACTGTTTGTTTATTATTGTTCGATGCGATAACGTCTTATTAAGTTTTTGCATAGATAATTGTCACAATCAATTGTTTAATGGATTCTATAATGCCATCATATGTCATTGAATTTTTAATTAGACTTGCTCCCAGTCTCATAACATTTAAAGACTAGAATTTAGAATAAGAAGAGATTAGGTACACAATTAACCAGCATGATGTATTTTTTAGTGATCAATCCGGAAGCGATCATCAAGAAGCCTGTTGGCTATTCAATGGGATGACATTCATGGTTATGTAATCAAACAAATAAATGGCTTCGCACTTGAGAACTTCTACTGGTCGCTGCTCTGCAATGCCAATAATGACGAGGTGCAAAGTACACGCAACCAGACACCGCGGCACCCACGAAGCCGATAAGCACGACCGACCTACAATGATGCCAGGCCTGGTGGACTTGAAACAATCAACAGAGGAAGGCACCTTTGAACACCAGATTAGTAAGTACGAAATCGGTTACAATTGCCTTCTTCCATGCGTAATTGTAGTCGATCCCATTAGCGTTAACCGTGCACGCGCATAGTGCATGTTCGCACTACATTATCACTTGCGAATATCCAACAAAACAACAAATTGGTCATGATTAATCAATGATTTTCGAAATGGAATTTCAATATTTGCACCACACACATTACAAATTCAAATTATTTACGTTGAACTTGCATAAAATTTAATTTCCCATTGATAGGCAAATCGTAACGATCGCACGGTTTTCGAGATGACGTCAACGGTGCACGTCAGAGAATGTTGACGATGTTTTTATTCATGCAATAAGAGAACGCAAGGCGTAATCATGGAAACTTCCTGAAGATCGTACGATCCTCGAAAGCACCATTCACGAAAGATCTCTAGGCGTAGATCAATATACACACAAAACGAGGGGAAATGAGGCCACGCAAAATTCTGTTGGTATTCTGGTGAATCGTTTATTGAATGCGAAAAATGCAATTATAAGCACTATGCCAAAAGTCGCTTTCGTAAAGTTCAGAAAAATTTTAATTCATGGTAGGTCGCCGCATATACATGACATTGAACGTGGGCATAAAAATTACGCTACAATTATGACGATAATTGACACTCGCCATATTTCTGTATTAACTTAAAGTGACCTTGTCATGTGTAATTAGAATGTTTATAGAACTGCTCGTGTATTCATCTGTCTCAGATTATTATTCGCGGTAAAGATTATGTCTTGATGTATGACAAAAACGTATGATTCAATAGTCAGTGTGAAAATTGGAAGTTGCCAACAAACCATGTGATTATCAGTAAAGTAAACAGAGAAAAAGATTGGCAACGAAAAAGTACATTTAAATCTTGACAAATATATTTGATATCACATCGTAGGAAAGTTATAAATGGCTATACATATTAGATAATGATCCTAATGATAATAGCAGATGAAAACACGTGTACATTTTTTCGGTCTTCTTGATCATCATTCGGTAATTTAATTTTTTATTATTGAATCGAGGAAATGACAACGTGCAAAAATGATCAAAGAAAACGTGTCTGTCTGTCATTATCTAATTAATGGTTTGTTGCAGGAGCATTTTTCAACTAGCCGTCATCACGAATCAATTGATAAAGAGGCAAATTTTCTATTGCTGATGGGTTATATAGGTGGACTCTATGAAAAATTGGCATTAAATTATGAATTTAAAAATGTAGACCCGTTTACTGTTTCGCGTTTCAACATGCTTGAATATTGGCGGTAAACAGAGTAACGTAGCGTAGGTCAAGTTAACTGGTATGTATTTTGTTTCAGGTCCTCCATTACGAACATCATCTTGTCAGCTTCCTATTTACAAACGAAACACTTGGAAGCTGCGTTTGGGAACTGTAAATTCGTGTTGGCTCAACAATGGATGGCAGCAAATTGGTGCTGCACGAATGGAATTATTCTTCCAAAACAAATTAACGATAGCTAATAATCACGTCGAAACTGGGAACGAATGTGGAACTGCAGACCTTCACCGAGTCGACGCGTTTCAAGGCTGTGCGCTCATTAAAATCTCGTCGGCACTGGCGCGCTGAATGAAGATCAAGAACGCAAATCGCAAGAACACCATGAATGCTCGCGTTTACCGTGCCATGTATTAACTACGCATTCAAGTTCATTCACCTTCAATGCACATCGCACCATTCGCTTGCACTAAAGAGATTTGCCAACATCGTGCGTCCACCGGGAAATTGGAAAAGATTCAAATTTGGAGGTACCGGGGCAGTCACTAAGAGGTAGCTGTAAACTTTTAACCATTGTACTCATTTCTACAGTGTTAGCCTCAAGGGGCGTACGTTCAAGAAGGGAGTGTGCACGAATGCATTCTCGGTGAATAATAATAGCATGCTACTCCCATTACGTAAAAGAAAGCCATGCCATCTTTAAGAGATACAACGGTGGGCATAAGCGATGTTGCAGATTTTCTAGCTGCACTTTCTACAATTGCACTGCCAGCAAAAATTACGCACTTCAAACGCATGCATTTCACGCCACATTGTGAAGGCATTAGGCAAGTAGGTTGCACTATTCCATGTGCCTTATTAGCCGCAAAAGAGCATGCAAGTGAATGCAGAAAGCAGTAATAACGAGGTGCAGTGTCGATTTTAGCAAACTACCTTTAGCTCTAGATGTTTGCAAGCCAGAGCAAATATTTGACTCACCCAAAAATTGGTTGCAGATCAACGCCGAATTCTTGCCGTCCGCCGGACAAGCCGCGTTTTGTTTATGTTTGGTGGCAACTAATTATGTATTATGTACATACATGTAAGAGATTTGCGCTACTTATCGTTATCGCACTAATATTCAATTCGCTTGATTGCAGCGCAGAGGCTTCGACTTTAAATATGAGCGACGTTTGTTGCGACGGCGATTTTCGATGCGGATCGCAGCCAATGCTGGTCGCGGTGCTACGACGTAGACTTGGAAACGCTTGCAAGCCGCTGTCGCCTTCGTCGACTTGACTGACTTGCTCAACTTGCGTATCCAGCAAAGCCGAACACACCAGTTCAAACCGCGAGTGTGTACGTGGGGCACACGTACGGAAAGCGGCACGTTCACACAAACGAACGCTCGGCACCCAAAGTTCGATGCTTCCTCTACGTATGGGGCCCGCTGTTTCATAGCGGCTGGCGACGACGACCAATCGCTGTGCAGAGTTGGTTTGTTGCGAGAGTGGCGTGATCCTACGTCACCATACGATGGTCCCATTGCTTCGTGTAGATCAATATTTTCAAATGTGCGAGAACGGCAAACCGCCGCTGGTCGCCGATACCTTTGTCAGATGCATGCGTTACATTCACCGCATTTTCACTGCCTCATCGCTCAGCTCATCTTCAACGGCCAAACCACTGGTAAGCATACTAACAATAAGGCATATAAGCAAGATTCGCTCGATGAAGATGCACTCCTTAGTTGCATTTCCTCGGTGTGCCATTTTTCGCGTTTATGCAAATCTCGATGTAAATATCTTATCGAAACCGGTTCCGGTTGATAGCATCCTGTAAAGGCTATTTATTTTAATTTGCAACATTATGTTCACTTATGTGAAACAAACTGCATCATTCTGCAAGAAATGGATACATTTTAAGTATAGTTGGTAATATTTGCAGCCATATTACTACTAAATGTTATAAAATTTGGAAGAATGCGAATCAGAGGCGCCGCTCTTGTGGATAAAAAAGTAACCTTCCTAATAGAGATCTAATCTTCAAATAGCACTGAACTATTTAAAGCATTGCATTATTTATCTTTATTAAATTCAAGTTTTTTTCCGAATTGCATTTCAATTTTGTCGCAATTATAATTGGACACTTACGCCCCCTTGTGGTGTAATAGTGGTAACAATTCAATCACAGAGCAGATCTGTGTTTCAATTGTCATTGAAGTTGTTTAGAAAAACGCATTTTGTTAATTACGCGCCATCTTGTAATTCTGTGCCGCTCATTAATTAATGTAAAGAAATTGAATAATCGTCGCGTGTAATTATGTTTGGTGGTGTCATTTATTGCCAAAATTAATGATAGAGTTTGTACTTGTACTTTGGAGGTTGGTTTTTACATAACTCCGCTATACCCGTCCCAAGCCGGGGGCCTTATCATGCAAGAGATAAGGAAGGAGGAGGGTTCGAGGAGTAACACCTCGTTAAAAAACCAGGGT